>JAGTTH010002477.1:0-16404 GCA_022606485.1 Agraylea sexmaculata
ACCAGGTAGGGGCGATTCAAAGTTCGCGGGATGTGCTGCCCGTACATGATAAAGGCATCTTATGACTAAGAGTAATGGTAATAAAAAACGTTAGCACAGACGGATTGTGTACACAACACCCTCAGCATGTAGAATAAATTCAGTTTACATCTGTATGTTGTGTGGGTCGGTTGCTATTGTGTTTTTTCTACCGTTTCATTAAAGTAACGTCATATTAAAGTAACGCAGCGAAGGTGTTAAAGACAGTGTGGAGGACCTACTATTTTTTACAAAATTGTGGGTAAGTCAGGTGAAGTATACATAGAGAATGCAATAGACACTGATTTTCTATGAAGCATATGTTGAATAGTATGGGGACAAATGTGATTATATTCAGATGTATGAGAAAATCAGAGCAGAATGAACAAGAGGATATATATGGGAGGAATGAAAGAAAAGAAAGGTAAAGGTTATCCGAAGAAGATCTGGTGCAGTTAGGATGGACATCAAAAACAGTACTCTGTGAGAAATTATTATTGTCACCATGTAAGTGGAAATATGTGTTGAAGTACTCTACTTGTTTGAATTAGAAATACTGAAGTGATATTGAAATTTATAATTACCATTACACACTACAATTAAAATGATTAATTTCAACTGCAATAGACTCAGAATTTAATTTGTTAAAAGGAAGTTTTGACACCTACTTCAATAGATGTTGCGTTTTTAACTAACTTAGAAGAACTGACTGATAACACTAAGACTTGATATACATTTGTGGCTATTGGTTATAGTTAATTGCACAACGGCGGGGTAGTGCATAATGACATGATGGGTAAATTATTAATATTACCTGTGATATCTGGCATTGTGTCACCGGCGGGGTCGTTACTTTCTTCACCGGTGTCATTAGGAGCAACGCCTTCGTCATTCGTGAAGGTTATCATTTTAATGCGTCAAACTGAAAATACGATAACGTAAAACAAACTCACTACTTCAATACTTATATGAGGAAACGGATAATTACAAATATTTGAGTTGTGTGTATTATATTAGCGGTTACAGTGACAGTGTGATCAAAACGCTAAGTTCGAGAGTAATGTGGTATGTAAATATTAGAGAAAATATTCAAATCAATTTTACTTACATTTTTACATAGTGGCATCCAAATGAACAACTCTTAATGGTATAATCATAAGATAAACAGTATCAACCAAACGTCATTCGTCTCCAATAATAATGATAGGACTAGTGACTCGCACTATATTGCCAGTTGAAAATAACAATCTTCCCAAAGAAAACTAATCATAAATATATATTTATAAAACGTGAGTACACTTAAATTACAAGTAAATTATATGATTTTATTAATTTACCATTCAATTTCTTCAGGGCATTGAAAATTTTATTATGATACGGATATGACGCGAAAATAAAGTTGGTAAGTAAAATCATAGTATTTGATCCGAAAATGAAAAAAAGTCGTAAAATAAATAATAATTCTTCCACTTTTACTGTTTTTTCTGTTACCTAATATTAATCGTTCGGCATGGATTTTTGTGCTGGCAGCATTCAGCTATTCGTCCATTTTATTACGTAAGTCATTGGTTTCTGTCGACGGCTGTTTCGGTAGAGCATTTCTTCATTTTATTCAAAATGAGCGCCTGGAGACAAGTTGGACTCAAGTGAGGATCTTTTTATCATTACATCATAACAATAATTAGACAGTATTATATACAATCTATCATCAGAATAATTATTGGACAGTTTGACATAACAATCAGACACGAAACATAAAATGATATTCAATATACTAAATTTTACATCATAACCAACTACAAACCGTGTTTTTTTGAGTTAAATAAAAAAACCAGCTTTGTCTGTGTCGTGGTCCCTATATTATATAAGTATTATTCGATGCAGTCAAGCATGATTGAAAAAAATATATTTCTCTTATCGTGATTTAAATTTATTTCAAAATTTCTTTCTTTCAGCTACATCAATTACTCTACCATTGCTGCCAAAATTTTAAGGCGCTCTCTTAAACCTAATTTCCAAGCGGATGCTGCCCGTAGGAATGAAACCCACATAAGATTTACCAAGTGGGAAAATGGAAAACCTGAAAGTAAGATTGATTTGATTATAATTCCTCTTCTTTTTATGTAAAGAAAGTTTGATCAGATTTTATATATTTTTTTATTATTTTACCATGCTTTAAATGGTCTATTTCTTGTGTATTTTAGGTCAGAAGTAATTTATAATCACAATATGTAAGTCTATAAAAGGTTTTCTCCCAAATATGGCTTCCATTTATTCCGTGTGAAATAAGCCTGATATTTTAACATTTATTTAAAAAATAAATTTCCCCACAAAATATTTATGTAATGTACTTTTCTATGTTAAAAAATATTATATTGATCCTGTCTAACAACACTTATACTATATTTATCCTGTCTAACAAGATCAGATATTTTTATTTGAAATCTCGATTTAACATGTTTGCATTTTTTGTTGGTAATTTTCAAAGAACGAATTTGTAAAACAATTTTTTTTCTGTTTCAGAAATCTCACAGGAAGCTGCCAAATAGATATTTAAGGATGCGCATTGTAAATTATTGAAATACTCTTTTGTGTATGCACAAAAACCTGCTTTATGTTATGTAATCTATATTATTAAATAGATTCTAGTCACTTTGTTTTTATTAATCCAATTTTTTCCTTTCCTTTTTTACCTAAAATTATGAAATTACAAGCGTTACAATTGAATTTTGCGAATTTTTCAATTTTTGCTTGCATTGAATCAAATACATATCTGCATTGTTGACTTGTTTTCAACATTTCTTAAAAAAAGCATTAAAAATTATGGAGAGTGGTTTTTACAAAATTAGATTTGTCAAATCAGTAACCAAGGCTTAAAGCCGTACGTCCAAATAACAAGTTGAAATTTAACGTTTTTATACATTAAATCCATCCTTCAAAAATAGCAACTGTTGGTACAACGATTCCTAATTTTCTGTAGATTGTCTCAATCAATTAGAAGCATGTTGCAATTTATGAATCTGAATTATAAAATTAAAACTCCTATTTTACTGGTTATATTATACTAGGTCGACTTTTAACACAGGGTGGGGTAGCATAACTTTTTTATTTCGTAACGCAATAAAACGAGAATTAGTAGAGATATTTTTATTTTATTCACAATGTAGGAAATTTTGTTCGCAGCGAACTATCAATGGGTGAAAATATATGAAATTTCAGTGCATGCACAATCTGACCACGAACTCCACACGCACTGGAGTGCACACTAATGGTTTTCGCGTTCTGTTTGCATTGAAGGTTACAGTTTGAATTAATGATGTCCTGGTGAAATTCCATGTTTTGATAGATATTATTATATGTGACATCATCAACAGACATGATGGTGAAAACTAAAAACATGAAAATCAGACATCAGTCTTTGACCATAACTTTTTCATTGATTTTTTTGATTCGAAGACACTTTGGTTATTGAAAGCACATAGTCCCTTAAATAAAATTTAGGTAAATTATATCTATCATTGGTCACAGTTTGGTTTACAATATTCCTTGTTAGAATTATTGGGCCATAGTTTATCACTGCGCTAAATGGAGTAATGAGAAACCAGGAATTTGGTTCACCCAATTAAATTTTTACTTATTTATTTATTTTTATCCGGAGGAGGTTTTATTTTAGAGAGGGTTTTTATACACAATACGTGTTAATTATCTGTCGTTGATCTTAACTATTACTAGTTACACTGGTCACCGACTTAATCATTATTTACCTTACAATGCAGGATATCAGAGTAAACCTGGATCAAGATGATCGATCGATTTTATTAATATTATTCCTGATCTGCCAGTCGTAATAACCGATCAAATCAATTTAAAAATTCTTGAATTGAGTGGGATTTATGTAGCCACGCTTCTTATCCCCTGAGTTATTACACTGGTAATAATAAATAAATGATACATGGCCGACATTATTTTTATGTCCATATAATAAATAACTTAAATTTGTAAACAAAAAATTAAAGATATTTTATATTGCATTACAGAATAAGGAAGTTATGCTGCCCCACCTTATAATTCAGTATATTTTAAGAGTAGGTAGGGTATTGCAAAAATCTTTTTTTACCCTTACCCTTTTACCTTTTTAATAAGAAAATAATTAACTAATTTCACAGTTTCACTCACCATATTTCTTTCGCCTAATAGTAACAAGCTGCTGTCAGTCATTATGAATCTTAAATAATACCCGTAGATGTACACCGTGATGCCTTCCCTATTGACGGGGTTCCCTTGTAAGGGGTCGGCCAGGCTACTGTGGCCTTTACGGGAGAATATAGTAGAGGTGGTTTCCCAGGCCAACCCACAGTAATGAGTCCTTCAGATATAATAGCTCACTTCACTATATCTACCAAGCGACACCATTTTTGCCAGTGCTGTGGTTCAAACCCGAGTCTCGCTCACACATTCGTCACACTAACCACTGCCATAAGACAGCTCTTAAACGATACCCAAACTGTGCAATTTATAAACACAGATTATTACATCTTTCCGAGTGTTATTTACCTATAATAATGTTTTGACACATCCCATTATTTTTTAAAATAGACTTGTTTATTGGTGGTATCGGTGAAATAAAAACACATTTTTTACATTGGAATAATATATTAGTTTAAATTATTTGTAAAGTAAACTATAATTTTTCAATATTATTAGTAGTTTTAAATATAAAAATTTCATTAGCAAATAAAAAAAAATATTGAACATCAACTGAAAACCAAGCAAACATTTTTTACTCACTGCTTTGTTTTACCTTTTGAAGACTCCTTTTTGTAACCTAAGACTAGACAGTGGGTATTTATTTGTAATTAAAAGATAATAAATAAAACATTAAAAAAACATAAATATTGGACACATCTATAAACAAAAATTAACAAATGACATTACATATTTTTGGTCTATGGTTTCGAAGGCAATCTCTAATAGGAGAGTGTTTTGTATTATATTGTAAAATTATATTCTAAGTACCCAAAATACTGTTGACAAAAACAATTTCAATTTGAAACAATTATCATTCTCTCAACTGATATTTTAACATATTATTTTTGCCACCATTTTCAACAACATTGGTTACGCTTAAGTTAACATTTTTTCTAATATATATTTTATTAATAATAATTTACAATCTTCTGACAATAACTGTTTTTCAGTTTAATCATTTTTTTTTTGTTGCATTCTACGATTGCATCAATTCACAAAGATGATGAGGTCGTTTATGTCATGATATTTGCCATTACGTTGCTATTCATATTTAAATATGAAAAGTATTAACAATTTGTATTATATTTTTTTAAATAAATATTCTATTTACAAATCATGAACATGTTAGAAGTTTAAAACTTAAATATGTACTCACAATATTTAGTTTAGCATAAGAAGTGCCACAGTTACAATACATGCATAAAATAAGTGAAACTTTCATTCAGATAATTGAAAAAAACTCACATTATTTAGTTCGGTGCCAGGTGATATTTAAAATGTAAAATGTATACATATAAGACATTTTTAGAATCTTAACATTAAGTTTAATTAGGCTAATATTAAATTGGTGTTAAGTTAATTTATTAATATTGAACGTTGAATTTATTGGTGATCATACAACATTCTGTTAAAAAATTATTTGTACATTTTGTTTACATATTTAGATTATGCATGCAATTATAATATGACACTTTATTAATATGGAATTTTTATACAGCGGAACCTCGATATAAGGATCATTTTTGCCTATATTCGACCTCTACACTCTGGAAGTCTTATTTTAAAAACCTCTATACATTGAAGTTTTGCAGAGCACAAGCTATGACAAGAATAGTACTGTCTAAACTTGTTACAACTCGCAAAGGCCAAGTTGAAGACATTATTTTATTGTATTTATTCTAATTAATACGACGTTTACTTTAGTAATTTCTGTGCACCTCTTTTTCATGTTCAGAGTTCAAGGACATATGTATTATGTGAATGATTGTGAACGTCTGAGAAAAAAAATCGATATAACAAATTTTTTGACCTTCTTTATATCAAGGTTCCACTGTTCATAGTTGTATAATATTAATAGGTAATACAATTTGTGAACTGTTCAATATAAATAGGTTTCAATATAAAAAAATCGCAATACCCAGTCTCATGTCCATTGATAACTGTCTATTAAATACATATTACTTAAACTAAATATCTTTGGAATTGTCACAAAAATGAAACATTTGTAGAAGAAGTACTGTTTCATTTGTTATAAGAAAATGGAGGACATTTTGAAATTTGTATTTAAAATGGAATGGAAAATAAGGGAATGAATGAAGGAAGAAATAGTTACAATAATTGTCATAATTAATCTTAATTGTGAAAGCAGTTCACAGTTACACCCTAAACATCTTATGTATTTGCTAGACTGATTAGAAATATTTCTTTCGATAAAAATTGTCAACACGTTGATGGATTAATTCCCATTTATATAATAAATATACTTTCCTGATGTTGTAAAAGAAAATCTGTAAAGCTGTTGATCGGAGCTATTGCCTGTAAAGACATTTGTCCTGTGGCCGGCCACACTAAATTAGGCCCAAAGACAACAGCCAAATTGCTGCTGGTCATCTTATTCAAATCGCAACGGTCGGTAACCTTAAAAAAAAGTATATATAAAATCTCTTAAACACCTTTTATTTAAAATATAAATATTTACCTTCCAGAGAAATTGCATGATGTATTTCAACAATTTATAATTATCTAATGGCAATTTTTCCAAAATTAATATTTTAACTTTCCTTGGTCTGTCTTCTTTTGACCAACCTTTAAAAAAAAATTGTTAATACATAATTACGTGCTTACTTATCAAATGTAATATATTATTGCATACTTTGAAATTGTGTTATTTCATCATACAGATCAAATGTCATTATCGGCTCTTCAAGGTCTCGTAAAAATGACTTGAGTAAAACAGCTGGAACATGTGGATTATCAAATATTATTTGACCACCTGCATTACATGTACTTTGACACTCTTTAATCAATGCAGCATTTGCAGATCTTCGGAATATTCCTTCAGTTTCGAGAGCTAAAATAAATACATAACATTTAAATACGTTAAAAGAGTGAATTAAGAATAAATATGTATGAAAGATTTACCATCTGGCTGTGACAAATATTCCACACATTGTCGTACTATGGGTGGAATAGAATCGATTACCAGTGGATTGTTCTCTTTTATGAATGATAAAGAAACTCCAAACTGCTGGGTTATTATTATTCCTGATTTTGGCTGGTCAGAAGATTTAGATACGTCATATTTTCCAGGATTAGGAGATTTGGAGGTAGAAGCAGATGCGGCAGCAGCTGCTTTGGGATTCTTAGCGAGCAACTCGGCATCATGACTAGATAAATAAAATTAGAATATATTTAGTGTTTATTAACCCCAGTGAATGTAAAATATAACGATAAGTTCTTACTCAATCACTTGTTGCGGAATGCATATTTTATCCAAATTTAGGTATTGTTGAAGTTCATGCAAATAATTTACATACATCATCTTGCGACCAAACTTTGCACTTATTGCGGGCTTGAGCATTTGCCAAACTATTCTGATAAAATTTGTTGGATGGACTAAATAAAGGGCCTTTAGATTCTTTTTGTATTTTCTATCAAATGTTTTGTATGCTTGCCACAGCCATGATATAGTTGGTTTATTTTTACTAGTCAATCCATGGTGGAAATATACAACGCTGTAATCTTGTTCCACATATTTATCAAGAGTGAACATGAAAAATCTAAAATATTTTATGTTTCAAATATTTGTATATAAAACATATTTTATATATTAAAATTTACTTGAGCAGCTTGTCTTGATGCAGCTCTTTGTTTGAAGGCAATCGGCAAGCTGACACAATTATAATTCTTCTGCCAACTGCATCATCACCAACAACTTCAATCAACCCTTTTCCATGAAGTTCTGCAAATGTATCACCATCTGCTATTGCTAGGCCATCATTGAGTCCGAAAAAACCAGATTCCAAACTGGTTTCTGCTTCTCCCCAGACCTGCGCACACATACATATGGTAAAAAAATATGTTAAATAGCTTATGAAAAAAAGATATGTATATCCATAATAGTACTTTTACAATGTTGTACTGAATCTTGTAATACCTGAGTATATACTTGTGGTGCCCTTGCAAGTTCTTCTTCAAAATTTTCTTCAATTGTCCCATCACTTACAGGACTCTCCAAGTAGTCTCCGAGAGGTTCCAATAGTATGGTGGGAATTGGAGCTAGAGGGACACATAAATAAATGTTTTGAACAATCTATGCTCTAAGTAGGATAATTTTACAAAAAAAGTCTCTTTTGCAATTGTATTATTAATTCCACTCTATGTAATAAGGAGGTGGATTGATATAAAGAAAAGAAATATAATATTCATTGGAACACATACACTCGGCAGCAAATGTATCTATACTAACCCGTGAGACAGCAGATAATTTTATTTAAAGAATATCATATATTATTAATTAAAAATGGCGTAAATATTAGAGTCAACTCTCAGCAATTAATTTATTTCAATGTCTTTTGTAATATGCAAATTCACCCAATAATGTATACATAACAATATGTAAATGATTTTTAAAGACAGAATAATTCAATTTAACTCATTATTTGCATTTGTTCCATAATTATTATAAATTATAATTGTACTAAATATATAAACATTTCATTTTTACATTCTTCTTATTCATAATAATTCTTATAATGTTGTGTTTGTGAGCTTGTCTTGCTAGATGGTTGATGACTGTTGAATCTTCAAACAGCTTCAAATCGTAAGTACATACATATTTAAATAGTTTTAGGTCTTTCTAGGAATTCCTTGACATAACTTTTATTCCCCATGAAATTGCAAACTAACGAACTGAACCTCGATATATTGAAATACTTACTAGATATAATTTTTTTTTCATTTCTTTACATATTCAATATATCGGGTTTTGAGATAGATGATATTCGATATATCGAGACTGTATTATCATTATATGCAAATTACTTAAAAATTAATTTTTATATTAAAGGAAAATACTTACTTCCCGATGAACGACTTTCGTGTAGGAGCTTTCTCCAGCAAAGGTTCATAAATAATAAATGTATGTTTGAAATGATTAATCTCACCTAATTCTGCTCCAGTGGTATTAAGAAGTTCAGAGTCGTCAAACTCAAGATTTGGTTCATAATCATGATTATCAGATAGGCTAGGAAATGGATCATCACCTTCAGCAAGCCATTGACGTTGAATACCTAAGTATAATAAATTTGTGTTTACACTAATTAGGTTTATTATGAGAAAAACTATTTAAAATTAAAAAAAAAATCTGTTGCAATTGGCAATAGTATTACATGAAATCCAAATATTATAATCCAAAATATAAAAAAAAGACTGAATTTCAGTTTGACTCGACCATTAATATGTGAGATGACATAGTTTAATTAAGCATAAGCTGACTGACATTGGGTGAAATATTGAAATATACATCAAACCATTTTTTTTTTCACACTGAAATATGCTTCATTTGAAAGTGAAAAAAATATTTTATTCAATAATATTTGCCACTGATTTTTTAATCGAAACACTGTTAAAAAAATAAAAAGATTGGGGCGAATTTTTTTTTTTTTTTTAATTGTTGAGTTAGCCTCTTTAGTTTCCAACACCTAATTTGCATGTTTTTTATGCAAGAAAGTAACATCTTAACAGATTTTAATTGTGTCATTCTTTTTCCACTGTCACACATTAGATAAATGCGTCATCAAAAAAAAATTAGTTCGACTCTCTCTTATGTGTCAGCTAGCAAAGCAAATATTTTACAATGGGGAGAAATTGGATTATGGGTTACTCAGTTAGTTTTTTAAGCGATATTGATTGAAAGAAAAAAATCTTTGGTATTAAACAATCATTTCCGTGAATAAAGGAAATAATTGAATTTTAAATTGAAAACGTCACTTATAGAAAATAGCTCACCAAAACATCTTTACAGAAAAATGTATGTGTAAAGAGATAAAAGCGATGACTAATAGCTACCGATAATAGACGCTTACCTTCTATTTTGTTGGGGTCCATTTTCGTTTGATAATGAAGGGCAATATTATGGATCTTTCACTCCGATTGTTAGTATTCGTTGTTGTCTTCTACAATGCGCATTTTATGTTCAGTAGAGCATAAATGTCACGGTACTACGAACGACATTTAAATATACAAACAGACAGGACATACAATATCGATTATGATAAATATTTATATAGTCGAAATAATGTATTTATATATATAAAAATGTGAATCCAACATGGCTTTGCAGATGATATTAAAAAATACCGAGCAAAACCTAGCAGATACACTAGGTTGCTGTCACTGCCAACTGGTATATTGGGCAATGTTTATTTTGAGTTATGGCAACATTAATTACGAATGAAATAAATAAATAAAAAGTATTGAAATACCCTTTCTTGATCAATTATAATTTAATATTAGAATTGCTTATAATTAAATTCACCAATATACATTTTTATAACAATGATTTCAATCACATCACTTCAAGTGAATATTTTCTAGGAGGTTTTGACATATTAGAAATGTAGGTATAAACATATATGAAATTAAAAATATTATTGAAATTAAATAATTAAATGCGGTATATTTAGTAAAAAAAAATTAAAATTTAAATTATTTGATGGTAGAACTCACGCATGAATACATGCATCTCGTTAATCAATCGTTTGGTGGAAGCTTATTAATATTGAAAATGTACATTACAGTTTTCACGTGTCAGATGTAATAATGTATTTCGATTACAATATTTGGTATAAGAGATAAGAAATTACCCACCCACCACCCAAATGTTTACAGTAGAAAGTGTGATTGGGAATTGAAAATAACCCAATTATGTGCAAATAGTTTTTGTAAACAAACCGAAGGGTAGAAATGTAGAAAGCGGTCAAACCGCGATTTAGTTTGAGTTTATTATTCAAGCAGTAAACATTGTTTTGTTAGAATATTTATAACAAAACTGCATACCTAGTGCATATTATTATTTGTGATTTTGCTTTGTTTGTGAGATTTGTGTATCAGACGGAATTATTGCATCGGCTAATAATAAGTGGTAAGCATTTTATTTTATTGTTACATTTGTTACGGAGACAACAAAATTATTATGTATGTAACAATAATATATTGCGAATACTGATTGTTTTTATTCTAACGCATAGCTTTCGCATTGCCTTTATTGTGAGATTAATTATTAATTAATAGGGTATGTATTCAAATTTAGCTAAATACTTTTATATTTGATTTCTTGATCGTGTTGTTGGTACCTACTTTTCGATTTATTATCACTTGTTACATACCAATTCGTTTCTTCTTGGTATATTTTGAACGATTGATTTTTCCAGAAGGAATTGTAAATTATCTCAAAAAATTGTGTCTTGACTTTGAAAACATCCGATTTGCATAATTTGCATTTTACTGTGATAAGACTGCTTATATCTACACAGAGCATTTTTAACATTAATTATATTTTACCATTTTGAAATCATAGTTCAAAGTTCATTTTTAAATGGATAATTTGAAAGTGATTTCGTTTTCGGTAAACTAAAAATTATGATAAAGCGTTTAAAACTATTTTTATATAGGAATGTTCTTAATAGGAATATTTTGATATCGGAGAAGAATAGTAAATCTTTATTTTTTTATTATGATTGTGCCGAATCGTCAATTAGTTGGTCACCAATTGAATTTTATCCGCTGTTCATCATTACTCAATAACATGTCGGGATAATATTTTATATAGCTCAATTGAAGTTATATAAACTATCTTGATTCTTGATTTATTCTTTTTTTATATAAATCATCTACTTTATTTGTTTATTGGTCGGCGCTACAGGTTATGGTGATCCACACCTTTTCTAGTGAGTTCTTCCCCTTTCCATATTCACCATCAATCTATATGGTTCTTTAGTTGATTTTTTAAATTTATTATACTGGATAATAATGATTATTCATAGATGTTATAATTATTTCTAAATCATGCGTTCGTAACGAACTAATCTTAATACTCTCATTTCATATACTTTAGTCAAGAATGTTTATCTGATATAAGTGAAGCGAGTAAACTACGATTAAACACGTTTATACATATTGTTGTTAAGCAAGAGAATTAAAACAATGATTATTTATATGTAATAGAGACAAACGAAGAAAAATAATCATGTTTAAATGAAAAAATAGACGTTTAACGATCCGTATTCAAAATTTGAAATTTTGTTTTTATTTTAGTTTTTCCTTGGCTTTTAATAGACTCAATCGATACAAACACCGGGTGATATTTGTTGTTGAATAAGGTATATTGTAGTTGCAATTATTCTTCTTTGTAGTCAGGTCAGGTGTAGTCGATCAGGGTAATTTTCAGACACAGGGGTGGATATTACAATGTATCGGGTGGTCAATAATTTATATGTGTAGTTAGTTACAGGACAGTGGATAGAGGAGATAGGTAGAAAGCGAATGAAAAAGCATATAGTGCAATACATTGTAGGTCTATTGAGGCTACAGCGTCGCTTCGCGCATTTCACACGAACGAACGGCAAAACATCGAATGCTTCACGTATTGATATCTCCCGCTGTCTGCCTCCACGGAGCCTGGCATACCTCCCTTTCATATAATACTAAACGCCACCGCCATTAAGAGGCCCGAGCGCTCTCATTATCAATATCGAATATAGGTCGTCACCGGGGGCTTTGCTGGAATAGGGGGGCGCATTCGGGACGATCCGGTCGGAGATTCCCGGCGGTCACGTGACCTGTCCGCGATCTATGTGTATTTGTATCCGTGTATCCACTGCACGAGTGTGCACTTGTGTGTGTGTGTATTTACAACAATGGCGCCAAAGGGCTGCCGCGCGCGCCACACTGCTCGCCGGCGACAGGAGACCTCGTCAGCCGACCGAGTCTAGGGCTCCGCCCTCCGTCTGGACCATTTGTATCTCGCAGACGTTGCTCGCGAGACGCCCCCAGATCTGTAGCGCCCCTCTGCGTGCTCACCGACACTCGCTTGACACACGGACCTGTACCCCCTAGCCATGGACGCTGCCCCCCTTCGTCGGTGTGTCAACGTAAGTATTTGTTATTAGTGCATCTTGGAAACATCCTCGGCATCCTTCACCTGGCCAATTGGCATACCCTCGTCGGCCGGGGGCGTCTCCTTTCCCCGATATGTCATTAAGTCGTCATCCCCAGACATGGACCCGAATCTCTTCGTGCCCCCATTCATTCGTACATTTGACAATCGAAATTACTTCCTGCGTCCAATTCTATCATTTTTTATGTATCAGGTTACTATTGCATCGACATTTTTAAATTCTACGTCTAGACAATGTCTAGACAAGCTTACCTGTAAATAAACTACATAATATAATTTCAACTGGTTCTAACAATAGGTATAAATTAAACTCATTTAAAAATTACCAGATTGTAATGTATCAATAGTCCACTAATATATTTTAAGTACACCACCCTTATTATGTTAATTACTAGTATTGTAACTGTAAATATAAACTTCCTCTTAACACGCTTCATAATGCAATATGATATTCAAATGGAAATTAAAAATACAGTAAAACCAAGGTAAACAGTATAGTAAAACATTGAGTCTAAGAAATCAAAAGAATCATGAAAAGACACATTCATAAACAAAATATTCAATAATTAATTATTAACAATTTACGGCGATTAAGGTATTCTCAAATTTTGTCATAGTTAACAATTCCAATTGTGATGGACTGAACTTCCGTTCATTAAAGCTTTGTCAGCATATATATTTCCAATTGTGATGGACTGAACTTCCATTCATTAAAGCTTTATCAGCATATATATTTTATTACTCTATTTTAAGCTGACCTCATCTATAAAAATGCATAGTAATAGAATGTATTCTTTACGTTTTGCAATATTAAATATAACATAAGTCAAATTTTTCTAATAGAATAGTTTAAATATTTAAATATTAATGCGATATGATAATATCTACACAATTTGGTTTTATTATTAGATTTGTTTTGAATCAGGTTCCTTTGAATTACTTTAAGGGGTCAATAACTGCGTCCATTCAATGCCCATCATGTTACAATGGTTTCAGTTTGTTGCAACTTGCAAATCAGATTATTATTAATCATTGAAGTATTCACTTAACCGACACTGTACATTCATTTATATTCTTTTACACATTATTTGCTTTAGTAATATATAAAATTCTTTTCTCTTGTTCCAGATGTGAATTAAGAACGTGAAAATGAACACTTAATACAATCGCTATGTAGTAAGTAAATAAAATACTGTTAAAAACAACTGCAAATGAAAGTTGAAGTTTTTGTGAGTGAGACAATGTACGGTTAAAGTATATAACAAAATAAAACAATATCATAGGTAACATCAATCGCTATGTCATTACGAGGGACAAAGCGAGCCATAGGCCGCGGAGATGATCCGGGGGCTTGCAAAAGACGCAAGGCCGACCCGGAGCCCGATGCCCAATGGCAACCGCGGCCCATCAACGACCTCAAAATATCAACCATCTACAACCGAAGCGCTCCAGAAGCACCAGCAGAATTATTCAGGTTTGTGGATGTTGCTTAGTCGAATATTAACGTATCTATTTTTAGTTTGAATTCTCTGACTAAGCAATTTATTACAAGTATGTTTTGGTGTTCATGATAAACAAATGTGTTTGTATTTTATTAGTACTGTAAGAATTTTCCTGTCTGATTCCTTGGACATTTTTTATATCAACTTTTTACTGATTTTGCGTTCATACATTATGTACTTTCTATTGTTTATGTAAATTTGTGATTTTTATTATCATTGATTGTTAATAGTTTTAAGTCACATATTGTACCTTATATTCTAAGTATTTTTTTATATTTTCTTTTCTTTTTCATAATACTTATTTATAACTGGTAACTGTTTACTGTTTTTATTGCATTGAATATTTCCAGGCTTTCAACCTTTTCATCTTTTACCAATTTTCAATGTTTTGCGTTTGAAAGATTCTAAATTATAACAAACATTCTTCATTTATTTAATGCACATCAAATGTTTAGAATGTTTTTGTTTTTTAAATACTTTGCAATTTTACTGTCATCAGATTTTACATATGCTGATTTTTTTATTTTTTGATAATTCGCATTTACACCTGGAATTATAGTATAATTCAAATTAATGTACATTGAAGGTTTTTTTTTTAATATCCTTCATTTATTTAACACTCTTAAAAAAATATTTATTTCAATTTCTTGATTCAACCGTATTTGCTAAACTTTATAAATATTAGATAATAAGTATTGTATAATTTTTAAAACATACAGCATTTTATATTGCATTTTTTCGATATTTAATCGAGATATTTAATGTGGCGATGTTTTTTGTTAAAATCATTTTGCATTTATTGTAAAGTTGTGAACATTAAAACATACAAATATGTGCTAAAAGAAAACTTTATATGTGGCTTGTGACACAATTCTTAAAGATAATCTGTTTTTACAACAAAATAAATAACATATTTATTATTTCAGTCTGTTGTGTTAAACATTTAAGCATCTTTAAAATGATGAATTGTGTTTTATTTATATAAAATTCAATTACCAGGTGTAGGTATTATTTACATAAAAAACATTTTTTTTTATGTTTACTACTATTTTAACAATCTTTGATAATGATTGAAATTCATAACTAAATTACTTTAAATTTTACTCAAAACAAACAAAAAATGTTCAGAATCTATCGATATTAATTGAATTTATTATGTGTATATAGGAAGGATCTCATAAGTGCTATGAAACTACCAGATTCTGAACCACTGGCTTCTGATGAGTATTGGGTTATAAATGACCCATGGAAGCAAGAATGGGAGCGCGGCGTACAAGTACCTGTGAATCCAGATTCATTGCCAGAACCAACAGTAACAGAAATACCTCAAAGTTCATCAATAACTCGAAATGAGTTTAAATTGTAAACTTTTTATGATAAATTTATTTATTTTTTGCCTATTATTTCATTTCTAATTAAATATTTTACTTTTTAAGACCAAAGCAAAAATATGTCCGTCTCAGTCGAGATGGTCATTTTAATTCATCCGAACATTACTTGAGTAGTGTAGCTGCTAGAGCCGAAGCTGCATGTTCTTACGACATGGATGCTTGTGATGCAGCATGGCTTCGTGCCCTCAATGGAGAGAGAGCTCGAGCTGGCATACAATCCATTAAAGAAGAACAGCTAGAAAAAGTTATCGAACAGTTGGAGGTAATATTTAATCTTAATTTTACT
>JAGTTH010002478.1:0-62047 GCA_022606485.1 Agraylea sexmaculata
GGCAGCTAGAACATACAAAGGTATTCATAGATAGATTTTAATGGTAACATCAATCATTTAAGATGTATATTCAAATAAATATTTACTTACTATAAACATCACACAGCTCGCCTTCATAACGCATGCCGAAGCAGTCACATGTATAATCTGTGTAATGATTTATGCATTTAGATCCAACAAAGCATAAGTTACGACGAGTTCTACATTTATTTACACATCCTTCAATGACATTTTCATGCTTTGTTGCTACTAGAGGCTCAATCATTAGTAAATCAGATGCAGCTTTGCCAGAACTCAATACTACATCACTGATACAACCGACAAACGATTCAATAATATATTTTACCCCATGAAGCTTCTCTTCAGAACTAAGACCTAAAACGAAATTTGTTTTGTTTTTACATTCATTTGAAAAAAATAATTGATAATATTGTTAAATTTATCAACCTCCGACCAAAACAACAGATGTTAGATTTGTGGTTATTCCATAGTTAGTTTCATGGTTTAGTCCTTTGAGGTAAACTTCTTCTTGATCTTGATCAACTTTTGCAATAAGTCGTCCACCGTGGACATCAATTCTTACAACAACATTGTGCCATTCATCTCTATTCAATCCACGTCCCACAATTAAGGATGTTAAATGCTTTCCAAACACATGTACAACTTTAACAAAATAATTCAGTATTTTCAATTGCTATAAAAATATTATTCAAGTAGGTATGTTTCATTTTAATGCTGATACCTTTCAATTGTCCTTTTTCTACTATAACGTAGAGTGCATAAGGCTCTATTTTCAATCCATCGGGATTTTTAACATTATGATATACGAGCAGTCCATGTGGGAGACGAGTACGGAATCGAAATGAAATTTCTCGACATAATCTTAATTAAATAATAATTATTAGTATAAGTAGATGCAAAAGCAAAATTATGGAATATTTATTCTACCTAAGCTGAAATGTTTTTATCACTTCACCGTCTAGTTGAATAAAAGTATTATCTTTGGCAAACATGAAAGTCTTATGATATCCAGTTTCAGCGAATGTCAATTCTTTCCCTCTGGTCTTCCAAGGCATGGGTGGTTTTGTCGGGGCAGCAGGTTTATAAGTAGGCATCGGTGTGGAAGATGAAATTATATGTGATGAATTAAAAGTCGTTAAATAAGGTGGCAAAGTAACTAAAATAAGAATAGAATACAAGTCAAAAAAGGGTTTGAATTCTGTAAAGTGTATATATTTTAAACATACATGAGTTTCCCATGCAATGATTGAGACATTCAGCTTCGGAGTTGAATCTGTTTGCTGAATTTCCACCACAACCACCCCATATAAACATAGAACAGTTTCCAGGACCTCCAACTGCCCCTGTATAATGCCATTTGTAGACAAAACTCTTACAAGGACCGGGATCTGCTTCTCCCACACATATTTCTTTAAAATACATAACAATATAAAGCATTATCCACTATTAAGGCAATATTTTCATTGCAATACCTCTCTCTTCTGGCTGAGTATCAAATGGAAGACTTGAATATGCCGAGTATGCTTGGAAGGTTATGAGATAAAGTAAAAGAAATAATAAATTTCCATGACATATTTGTGATGTGACATTTGTAAAGCCATTTAGTAGCATTGTATAATATTCGGTTGACTGTGTCAGAATCAATTTATCACAGTTTGCTACCTATGATCATTGCATGTGACTGGATTTACCCTATAAAAAAAACAATAAATACAAAATATAATACTATGTATTAAATAAGATGTGTGATAACCTAGGAAACCATTATTTTAATTACGTATTTCTAAGAAACTTGAGCAACAGTGGGATCCCATTTTAAAAAATAATTAATGCCATTTTTTATAAAATACCCCGCCATAAACCTTCATTCGAAAAATTCCCGTGCATCTGGGTCAACTTTATAGAATCATTTACGTCATACACTTTAGCACGGCAGGTAATTGTTTAATCGTTCTTTTATTATTTATCAATATTTTCAAAGACAGATTTTATTACGGGACTATAATTATCAACAAAACGAATGCCGCCTTAAATAAGCACTGGCCCGTTTCAATGCAAACAGTGAAGATTTTTAAACGTAGATTAGTTTTATCGCATCGTAAACTCCGATCCAGTTAAATACGGCCGTACAGGTATCATAGCATAATTGGCTATTTAATTGTAAAATAAACTAATGCATGAAACATATTATTAATAAAGACGTGGATTTTGTCTGTTTGTATTTTGAAATTGTATTAAAAGCAAGAATAGTTATCTCCAAGCGAGAGGGAATTGACATATATCAATTACAGATTGTAGTGTAAAAATACACAAACAACAACAACGGCACATTGTTATATATATGTATATTAAAAATTAATAAAAAATACCATACCAATTTTAAACTATAGATTATATTATAACGAGAGAACTTATTTAAAAGACCCCATAGAGAAGACATTTTTGAAAAAAAAATGTTATTCGCTTCAATACGATTGCTTGATTTTATACATTTATATTCAATATATTTGTACAAAATTCAGCATTTTTCAGGGTTTAATAAAGGTTTTTTTTTAAATTTAAGTCGTTTTTGGTGTCTCCGTAAATATCTTGTAGAAATACATACTTACTAGATTAGATTAATTTTATAAAAATAATTATAATGAAAAGCAAAATAATTCAAGCCGTATATTATTATATATAACGTAGTTTTTTTGGTGGAATTTTATTTTAATTTTAAATCCAAGCCGTATCAGAATAATATCAATTAGTGAAAATGTAAAAATAGTTCTAAAAAGATTTCTTCGATGATCGATAATGTTTTAAGTCGTTTATCAAACTCATATTAAATTGGGGATATCCAGAATTTCATCAAAATTGATTATAATGAAGCAATAATTTATTGATTTTATCAATAATCAACTGTTTGGATTTTTTTTAAAAAGGGGTAAAATATCCTTATTTTATATCTTATATGCGAGTTTTCATCAACAATTGTTTGTGATAATTGTAAAAATATGAAACTGTCGCGACTTTGTAATATTTTTATCAATGTGTGTCAACGAGTTGTTCGACCTTTATAAATTAAACTTATCGATAAACGGAAATATTTTGAGATGACTCAAAGAAAGGGCGATTATAAATACATGTTTATTTATAATTTATTAATGATTAATAAATATTATGAATAAGGTCGGCGGAACACCTTCTACGGTACAATAATGCCAAGGAATAGACGCGGAATGAATTTCTCTATTTTAACCTTGCAAATAATAGTTTCGATAAATAAGTAAATAATTATGTATACTTGTTACCAGAAAAGATAAAAACCAGACAATTTTGTTGAACGAGACGACTTTTTGTCCACTACTTAATAATGATTAATGACCACCGAGATTTCAACGATTACAAATCTATATAAAACATATGACTTTTGAATGGATCAGGCATCGAACTTATTTAATAAAATCTATCAAACAATCACTTGAGATAAGTAAATTGATAGAAATTAAGCCGCCGATAAAATCACCTGATTTCTTATATAATTTAGTATATTGTTGAATAAATAAAATAATAATATGAAGCTTCCTAGTAGAATATGATTAAAATAATAATCGATTTCAAATTAAACAAAAACTGATTACATTTTTCAATAATATTAATGAATGCAAAAACTTCGATAGTTTTCATTCTGGAGTGAATCTCCCAAATATATCGACGGGCTCCGCTAAGATGGCGATAAGTCGAAAAACACAACTTTACAGGACGGCCGAAAAACCGTTTTTTTAAGGTTTTTATTTAATATCTCTTTATTCAGATGTTATATCGTTTCACTTTTTCGGAAAAACGTGCCCCATTGTGTTATCAACATACGAGTATTTTTTAAATATGTAATAATGCAATATTTAAAAGGGGGCAAGCTAAAAATTGTTCTTGTAGGAAAGATTTGCGGAGGGGAAGCGCACGGGAAGGCGATACACGGAGTTATCGCTGTCTTCAATGTCCTTCTTGAAATACTTGGAGATGATAAGTCACACACACACTACTATGCATCACACTCACACACTCTCATCCTAGCTGCCTCACACACACTACTACACCGACACGCACACACCCACAATATCTATTATACTACTATACCTACTACTACTACTAGCAGCTTCATTACCAGACACTCGCACTATATTGCTTACAATATTGCTTTATTATTACATTCTATTATATTATTTATATTACATATCAAATATACACAAATACAAGTATTTAAATATCTCAAGTGACTAGGTTTCCCAACTGATATTATTTTAAGCATTCATTCCTTGACCACTTCACTGAATATGACCATACTCTATAGTGTTTATAGGAATTGCAGTTTTGTTTGAATATAATACAGATAACAAAATATAATGCTTTTGACAAATGGTAAAGATATTCATTCACTCTGTTGAAAAAATGGTTTTATTAGTATACTTTTTCTCATGCATTAATAGTAAATCGCATGGGACATAATTTTATTAGCTCTTCCTATGATTTTATCATTATTAGTGTCTATCCTCGCTATAGCCGATATGATACCTGTAATACTCACTCAATAATACCAAGTATACAGTTATAAAATCATTTACAATTAATAATTTGTATTTTTAATTAGTTCATACATTAAATTTCTCATATACGTAATATACTAAGGATATTTTTAATTATAATTATAAATCTCCTTCATCGATGGGGTAAATGATTATATTATTTATGATTATAGTTACTAGTGGTCGATTCCAAAATTTTTTAATCCTTTCGTTTCTCTACTATTTTTATGATATTGTCTTTAAATTCTAGATTACTTGCGTTACTGACCTTGTGTCGATAATTTTCCATTTTTTTGTCACCGCTACTATTTTTACGAGGTGCACTGACTGATATTATTGGGAAAATTTCCGCTATTCATTTTATAGAAGTCTTTAAAGTTTTCAAACCACACACTTAATTAACAAAATCACTATTCAATAGTGACTTCTCACAAATAAAACAAAATCAGCTATTATATTAAAAATTGTATTACCGTCGCGTCGTCTCATCTTGTAGAAATACACAAAAAAATAATGTTATGGCGTTGAAAGTCTAAAGAATACTGAAACTTTTTGAAAAATATCACACAATAATTATAAGAGTGAATAAGCCCTTGAAAAATATCAGGTATTTGAGGGTTTTTGGATTTTAAAAAATCAATGAAAACAAAATCCATGAAACAGAAATATCAGTTCAATTAAATATAAAAGTGTTTTTACCAAACCACTTGAACGATGTCCGAGGTATTAAGTGGTAGAATGAATGAATGTATGAATTCTAAGAATGGTTATTTAATTGAAATAATCAGTAAATGAAATAAATATTGATAATTTAAAATGACGATAGTATTTATTGTCATCCGCTTTTAGTTGCAGCTAATAATAAACTTCGAAGCCTCTGTGTGATTTATTGAAACAAAATAACTGTTTCTACAAATTTTCAGCTTGTTATGTCAAAATACCCTATTTTAATAATAATAGAGAATAATAGTTATTGATGAAAAAAAATTTTTTTTAAACATCTCACATATGTGGCAAGTTTTTAAATAAAAATACAACCGGTAAATTAGGATATTAGTAATATATTATGTTCACAATACAATAGCCATATGACTTGACCACTTCACTGAATAAGACCATAGGAACTCTATTCTTATAATACTCACTACTTTATATTATCGTATTTATTGGAATTGCAGTTTTGTTTGAATATAATACAAATAACAGGGTATTTCATCATTCTGTTGATTTTGCTGATAAAAACACACCTGTTGGAAATATTTGTAAAACCCAAGAACCACTTATAGTTTTTGGTTTCAAAAGTGTTGATAATCCACCAATATTATTACAAAGCAGGGAGTCTTTGTTTCGACCACTTTAAAAAAAAATATAACTTTTATTATTTAATATTATCACTGAAAAATGTGTTTTTGAAATAATAATATTAAATTATTATTAAAAATGAAATTATTTTTAGTAAAGTAGAGTTTAAACAAGTGATCGTGAAGAAGAAGAAGTATTGTGCCATCCCTGAAATGTTTGAATCTTTTTTGAAATGTGTAATTGTTGGTGAGTATTGTATGAGTATTATAAGGCAGGAAGAAAGGGACTGATAGTGATGGTGGTGGGGAGTCATAGCCGTGTCTTATTGGTTACTAATACACACACATGATTGTTCACACGTATATGGTGTCGGTGTGCGCAATGAAGACTAAGCTACCTGAAGATATCGCCTACAGTGTTTAGCAAATGAACGACTAAGAAGGCGATGTCTCCGTTCGTATTACTCGAGCGTAAAATTTTTTCTCCCGTGGGCGATAACTCGAAACGTACCCCATAAGAAAAAACCTATCTTTCTCAATTTAAGCACTAGAATCGTGATTTTTTGTCAGAATATGCGCAATAATTAATTAAATAATAAAATGAGAAAAAGTTAAAAAGGTAATATCCCGAGTCATATTACTCTTAGTCGAGCCCGTCGATATACTTATTTTAAAATATTCATTGGAATTAAATTTAATTTTAAGTACGTACTTAGGTTAGGTTACTTTGAGTGTTAATGAAGATTTAATAAGATTACATAGTATGTACAAAACTTTATACATAATTAAAATGTATATAAGTAGGATTATATTTTTAAGTAGGTAATTAAATCGTTCAAAGTTCATTGTATATGAATAATATTGGTAGATAGTAAAATATGTTGTACACAATATTTTATAGTTTGTGGAATGGAAAAGTATATTTTCCGCATTTTATGGAGTGCATTTGTACTGAAGCTTATTTGATTTATTTATTTATTTATTGAAGCACTCGTCGACCTGATGATTTGATCCGTCATATTATTACAATCCCCACACTAAACATCAAATGTATGTCACTTCACATTTAAGGCTACCGAATTCCCTTCCTTAATAGACTTAATAAAATACCGGTGGTTTGTGATTAATTTTTAAAATAAATTTAGATAAAACAGTCGAATGATATCGGATTATATACAGCACATTTAATCCTTTGATAAATCACCGAATGTCTTTTTTTTATTATTAGGTGTGCACATTATTAACTAATTGTTTTTTAATAGTTTGAATGGGATAGTATTTGAGTCAATTTAATATGTTATAAGCCGGTGACAGCTGCGACATCGTCTCCACAGGATGGACGACAACGAGTCCTTGATCCTGCAATTCGTATCATGACGACGACCCGAGATTGATTTAAATAGCTATTACTTATAATGAAACGTATCAGTTACATATTTATGTAATAACACTATTAAATAGAAAGAGGGTTGAATATTAAAAAAAAACAATTGTCAACCCGTAAGTGTAGGCTAAGATATTTTTAATAGCCATTATACACGTATAAACAACCTATCTAAAAAATTTAAATGTTACACTCGATCGATTGCTTTGTTGATATTTCTAAAGTTATCTTTAATAGTTTGTAGAAACTCAAAGATCATTTATTGTTTTTTCGTATTTCAAATTGAATATTTAAGGAATTAATATATTTCCAAGAAATTTTTAATGGATATTTTGCTGAAAAAAAGCATATTTTTTATATTAAAATACGAAATATTTACTCTTAAATGAACAGTAATGTATGATACTTATTCGTTGATTTACCAATTATAATTTAATATCTATTATTTACCGCACACTGGGAATACTTTATAAATACATTTATTACCTAAAAAGTTTTTAGATTTTCAATTCTTCTTTTATATATTTTGATACTGGTGAGTCGAAAGTTAGTAAATAAAAATTGAATTATCTGTCTTTGACTAACCATTGGTTATTAGATAGAAGTATTAAATGATGATTGTATTATTACATTACTGAATAAATATGACACCACATTGGTAGACTTAATTTTTAAGATTGATGACAATGATATTCAAAAGTATACGAAACATACTGATTTTTCATTTAGTACTTTTGCCTTCCTAGTATAGTTTTTAGCCTAAACGTTTTTTTTTATAAATTAAGAGAGGAGATAAAAATACCAAATTATGAATATTTGCCGATGAATGAAGTTAACTAATCGCCTCTACTTACAAATGACAATAATATAATGAAATTACATATTATGGGCATCGATTACTTAGACATGTGATGTATAGAAGATCTATTATTATGCAATTTTTCATTTTTTTGCGTCTTTGGTCTTTGCGTTTTTCCTCAAAATTTACTTGCGTGAATATAAACGTATTATGTCATTCAAAACGTTATTCAAGTAATGTCGGTTGTTATCTCAATTTAGATGCATTTATATGATATGTAAAGACATAAACAAATACGACAGCCAATTTTAAATCCTTTTCATTTGATAGTGCGTTCTAAATTTGGAGAGGATATTCAGAAGTTGGTGGATACTTTTAGTAAAATTAAAATGATTTAATACGAAAGAAATATTATTCGATTCTTACATTTTCCATTGGCAGTGTTTTGCATGTATTTATTTTCTGTGTCACAGTTGAATTAAGGTTTTACTTGGTATCACAACACGATGCACTGTTTAGTTAAATGTTTAGCTAGATGGACTTGTCGACCATTGCCACCAACGTCGTCTTGTTCACTGGTCGCTTTTTTATCACCGGCTAAGCACGGACAATGATAAAATTTGTCTTTCAAAGTGGGGGACACTTGTACTCGGTTCGGTGTGAGAACTATTTTAAATAAATTATAAAATAATAATCACCAATTAGATTACACATATAACCGTTCTCAGGTTTTGGTCTTATAAATGCAGAAATTATTATTCTACTACAAAAATTATTAAATCCATGCTTTTTCCTTTTTATAATATTCACATGAAGTCTGATACTTAAAAAATAATGCAATATTTTATATTGCTTCAATTATGATTTATTTTTTTATTTACAATTATATATCTGATCCAAGGTGGGTCCCATATCATTTGAGATTTATGATCAATGTATTATCTTGATGTAATATGTTAGATAATTCACTTTATTGAGTGGTTATTTTAGTGATCTGTAACGTTAAAAATATTCAAAATAATTTTAAGCGTATTCTCTAAATTTGATAAATGAAGCTGATTTGGATAAACTTAAAACATTACAAAATAGAGCCATGAGAGCTATTTTTAATGTTAGTATTTAATAAAGTATGAAGTTTATGTTAAATTAGAATGGATGAATGTTGGAAATATGTAGTTTAAGCTAATACTTTAATGTTCATTTATAAATTAGAATATAAATTATTACCCAGATACTTTGATAGTTTTAGAGTAATACATTACAAAATAGAGCCATGAGAGCTATTTTTAATGTTAGTATTTAATAAAGTATGAAGTTTATGTTAAATTAGAATGGATGAATGTTGGAAATATGTAGTTTAAGCTAATACTTTAATGTTCATTTATAAATTAGAATATAAATTATTACCCAGATACTTTGATAGTTTTAGAGTAATACATAGCGACATTCTCAACTATAATACCAAGAACAAAAATATATAGTAAGTAAGAGTAAAAGTTTTCTACACGGATGTACAAATGTACAATGCTCTATCGGAAAGTATCAGGAGCTCCAAAACACTGGAAGTATTCTGGAGAGCTGCAAAAAAACACCTCTGAAATAATAGTACATAAGATTAGTTTATAAGAGTTTGTAATATGTAGGTTTTTGTACATGTATAATAAAATAGCATATCTAACATTAAAATAAATAAATGTTTTAATAATTTAGTTGTTAATGTGTCGTAATATTTTGTTAGTTCACTTTTATTCGGATATTCAAAAAATATCTATGACGCTTTTTATAAACTTTGTATTTTGGGGTCTAATTCCATTCTGAATAAAATACTTTGTAGAGAAAATTTGAAACTGAAGACATTGTCAAAGGCGAGCTAATTTAACAACGTTTGCGGGAAGCTACTTCGCTATAGGCGTGTTTAAATGATATTTGATTTTATGTAAATACAGCGCACGTTGTAAACGACATTCAGTACATCAATGTGATGAATCTGACAGCATAAATGACAACTTACAAGGTGTGTTTATTGTATGAAGGTCAGTTGTTCTGAACGCGACTAGAGTATAATACCTAAACAAGTGTGCCTTGCTCATCGAGCGCAGCATCCATATTGTACCACTACAATTTCACAAATATTTTTTTAATATTATAGTTAATCAAATAATAAGTTAATTCGAGATGCAGTTGAAGAGTTTTGTATATTGGCTAAATTTTTATAATAATATATTTGATGTATCTACCTGAAATTTACTTACATTCTTTCGATTAGTGAAATTATTATTATAAGGATTGTTTTCGTGACTCGGTACAGCTACTGTTATATTTAACCGTTACGGGGTAAATTTGTAGCAATTTAGAGTTTAAAAATGTTGTGTGTTTTATACGTGAAAATGTATAATTTAAATATGATCCCTTTTAATGTTGGTACGTCATAGGCAAAGGAGACAGTGGACAATCGTCTCCATCATACAATAAACTGTTTGATAAACTAAATGCCCAAATTGACGAGTGCAACGGGCGACTGGTAATCACGACTACTGATCCACGGTCACTAACCTCTGACAAAGAAAATCTGATATGAATAATTTAAAACAAACTTACTTATGAAGTCGAAAAACAGAGCGGGAGTTCAGAATAATATTTGTTTTAAAAATCTATAGTTATTCAATATGGAATGGTGTCATGTATGTATAATTGTGCAGTTACAGTTGTAATCAAATCAAAACGGAATAACAGGAAAACGGGTTTAACTCAATATAAACATATTTTAAAATTTTTGATTAAATAATCATATTAGCCACCAGTTGGAATAATAGCCAAAAATCACATATTAAGTATTTTATATTATTTATGCACAAACTGTTGTTCTATAAGGGATTATTAAGGGGAATCTGGGTATCTAGAATGGATTAAATTATTTTAAAAAATCAATGAGAAAATCGTATAGTCTATGTTATTCCAATTATCCATTTAGAGTGTTCGAATCATAATTACTAGTGTTAGTGTAAATAAATCCATCGCTCCAATCGAATTTTTTATACCTTGGCCGGAGTAAGGTCTGTTATTTAATTGAAAAGTAAAATTGAGTAGTTTTCTAGTAAAAAAAATATGACATTGTTACCATGTTGAAAATATACATATTCGTTTTGAAAAATTTAGGATACATTTACAATAGTCAAACTCCACGAACTTACTGATTGGTCTTCAATAATCTACAATTTAAAAACCCTACTCATATAAAACCTTGTGGATTTATTAGCTTCATTTCTACTATGGCGAATAGATCGAGATGCGCTGACATTATTGCAACGGAAATACAATTTGAAAATGACGATCACTGTTTCCTCTTTGACGCGAAACTTGAGAATTGAATGAATCATTCTTCTTGTTAAAATAATTTGCACGCTTGTGAAACACTCTTTTACTCAAATATTTTGACACACCACCGAGATAATCCCTTGTGGGATAAAAACGGGACATAGAAAGTTAAAAAAATACGACGGTGAAGGAAATGACCTGAGAATATTTCGAGACAACCAGAGACTGTCTTGAAAACAAGATGGTTAAATAACGATTATCGTGTTGTTTCAAATTAAATGTGCAAATATGACAAAATTGAATAATAACGATGACACTTGAGAGTTTACTCTGTGGAAAAAATGTTATGTAATTTTTATATTGAACAGATCGATTATTATTATATTTAATCAATATTCTAATCCGTGATAAATAAAGGTAAATATTAATCATTCTCATTTATGTGTGTATTATTAACGCTTTCTTGGTTTCACCTTAACCTGGTCAAAGGAGTGGATATGTTAATTCCCAAATATGGCACGTTTCAATTAACGCCCGTTTACAAAAGACAAATGGCATACATTAAACGAAAACGCGTTAATTGGTTCAAGTATTATTATGTCGGCCTTTTTACTAGAGGTCATCTCACAAGACATTCACTTTTGCCAAATCACATGAAATAAGGAAAGTAATTAATTAATTAATGGTTTTAAAAATACAACCCAGATACGTGGAATACTACGTAAAGGGTTATTTGTAAATTTAAATATTAGGGGAGTTTCAGATAAAAAAAACCCTTACTATTTTTAACCATTTAATGGGGATCCACGAGCTTAACCGAAAATATGTACCCTAAAAACAGGTATTGTTTTAATTGATATTACAATTCATTATATATTTTTTTAATTAATGTTTTTAAAAATACATTACGACACCCATTACCTTTTTAAACAAGTTTTTTTTATAAATGCTACAAAGAGACATCTTTTCATTTTTATTGAAATACTTTGTTGAATGTCACAAGTATGTAGTTATAAATTATTTCAATCGATGTCGCCTAATTCAACACATAAAGATAAATTTTATAAAAAACATGTGATGTTTTTACATTTAAATAAAAATATTTTCATTCATACTTTCTTGTCAAAAACAATATTTCATAAAATATTCTTGGGTATTTGTTACTACATCGGATTTTCATAATAATAATAATGTCTTTCAGTGGAAATATTTGACAAATAGCTGAGTGAGATCTTATTTGTTTGCTAACTCATTATCAATAGGTTCGTTTCATATTTGTCCGTTTCTTTAACGAATTTTACTAAAAAAAAATACTTAGGTAGATAGGTACTTATAAATTGAACTTATTTATAGTAGGTAATATATTTATACAAATTAAATTATCACAATAAGACCAAATTTAAAACTGAACAAAACCTTACTTAATTTTTTAATACCTACTTAATATAATATAGTGAAACGGCAGGGAAATCGACTTTGATAGTCAACATTGTCCGTATAGTTTATTGTCGGTGGTCTGATTTTAGTATTTACTTTCTCGTGTTAAACCTTTAATACAACTACACAGCATTATTTGACTTCAACCTTTTGTTGTGTCCATTGATGTATTTTATTACTATAGAAAGCGACTTATACTTCCTGTCGATGTCCTTATTTTCCAATCGGACACTTCAAGGATATCCCTCTTAAGATTAAATATTTAAATTGTATTCTAAACATAATGTCATAGATTTTGATATGTCACCTATTGTTGACTTATTTATGTGCGTATTCAAATAAAAACAAGCGTATGGACAAATATCAGTAAGCGTTTAAAAATGTTGTGTTTTTTTTTCATTTATCGTTCTGCAATTAAGAGAGTAACGTGCGATTTACAAACAACACTTGTTAACATTTAATTAAATAGCATTCATATTATATAATAAAATTTGTGATATTAATTCATTTCAAAATATTATAATATTAGTATTAATAAATGTTAGCGGTGATTAACTTCACATCGCATCGTACATCTGTCAAACTCACTAGCTAAACTACTAATTAAACCCACCAATAAAATTGGGATTACTAACGTAAGATGCTACCAAGCCATAGATGCTCTTTTTATATTTTTTTACTTTATAATGTAAAATAATCGGTCCAATATATTTATTTGATGGAATTCATAAAACGATAAATTTGAACTGAAAAAGTTGCATGGATATTTATACAAATGAGTTTTTAATTGATAAATCGATTAATTTACGGGTATAAACAGTAAAAGTGCGTAATTTTCGCTGTGACTGATTTGACCATCTGAATCAATTCGATCGGAAAATAATGTGAAAATCAGTCTCGGAAATCTGAAAGTGGAGCATACTAAATGCAGGTCGAAATTCTTTTCAATGAGTGAATTGTAACGCTAAAATTCGTTTTAATCCGTAGTTTGATTTTAACTTTTCAACAAACGTGAAAAATACCACTATTTGTAGCAAAACTACAAACTTACATCTCATTTTTATTATTATGAATGGATATAGAACAAATTACAATTTTAAAATTCTGATTCCATTAATATTTAAATGGATTAAATTATGTTAAATGATTTATGTACATATCATACGTAAGTTTCAAAATATATTTATAAAAATATTTCTATACCTCAGATATCGAGGGTATACTGCCAAAATCACATTTTATAGTTTTGCGATAATGGCGAATTAGTGAAAAAAAGTCGCAGTCTTAACAGAATTATATATTTGAATAATTTACAATGTGAAGTAGATGACTTCTTTTATCTTTCCAAATATAACATAATTATTCAAAATACCTCTATTTTAACCACCAGAACTAACTAACGGAAACTAAAAAAGTAAATTTGACTTAGATTTTTTTGTCTACGGAATATTGATGATACGACTAAGTGTGTTTTGGCAGAAGATGGAATATAAAACACATGCATCCCTAACTCAAAATCGTCAAAATATGACTTAATGCATTGTAGCAGTATACCCTCGATATTCTATTTTCTGAAAAAAGTTGGTATCTAAAAATCATTCATTGAACTTTTATATTAATTTTATTTTTATATTCTAAATATAATGTTGGGTTGGTTTACGTACCTAAGTAAATACAACATGTCTTTTATTGAACTTAAAATAATTAAATATAAGGAATGGTACAATAAATGTAACACAACCACACCTTAATTAATGGTCCAAGTCGGGTAGTTAAACATTTCATTTGTAATTATTATTTTAAAACGTATGAGAACCTTGCCTATTTACTTATTAGGTAATTGACAAATTTTGTAAAGTACGGTACAGCGTAATTTCAACCAACTGTACTACACACATTGCAAGTAAATAACAAAAAATCGAATTTGAACTTGAACCAATGCAATAACATCATTAAGTGAGCTCATACTTGCTTATTATAAATATATAAAAACCGATGAATTTCAAGGTGTCATAATAAATTATTTTATTATAATAAAATATTTTTTTCATACGAAAAAAATCTTAGGCCCCTTTAGTAATTTTTTTATATAATCGTACTGGTATTACATAATTACGATAAACATATTTTAGTTTCAATTAAAAACAAGTTGTATAAGACCTTTAAATCAAATAGGTAATCAATTATTAATAACAATAATTTGCTTGATTGGGTTAGGTTAGATATCATAGGTATATTTTATTTATTAATTTTGTAAAAAATATCTTATCATCGTGATCTTAGTATATAGTTAATAACAATAGTAGCGGCCATGGTATGGTGGTTGTGTTATACAAACTCACCTTTCGCCAGCGGAGCGAAGCACAAGCAAGCAACGTTCACCAGTCTGCCTACAACTGTGCCGCAGTGAGGTTATTTCTTGTGACTCTTTTAATAATAAATAAGCAGCATTGTGCAGACACGGAGGGTGGATAATTATTGTGCTGTGTTGTGTGCTTGTGAATCAATCTATATTGTGGAATTTATTACTAAATCATGACATATTGGACTGAACATCAGGTGAGACTACTAACAACGGGCGTCGCGGCGCCAAAAACACTACAAATAAATACCAAACAAAGTGCACTTTCAGAATTATTAATAGCCATTACACCACGTTGAAAGTAAATTATTTCCCAAAAATGTTACCCATCGAAACATATGTATTTCAGAATGAAATACTTCTTTGTGAATGCAATACCCTTTAAACCGGTTATTTATGTACAAAAATCGTAAAATTAATCATGTTTTAGTTATTTCCAAAAATACCCATAAACCCAATGGACTCGTATGACGCGCGAGAGAAATCAACGAGTGGGCAATAAAACCCATTCTTTGAAAAAATCTTCCGTCTCAAACCATAAATGCAAGCGTCGTTTTTACACTTTTACCCATAATACCAAATGTGTAATAATAAATAATGTTGTATATTAGTATATTTTATTATCAAATAAAATGGAATTCAACGAAAAAAGCGTCTTAAATCTTAATAAGCTCGTCTATTACAAAAATTTGAAAGTAAATATGATGTAAATGTGTACAATGATAATTACTGCAGTGGTATTTCTGGCTTCGAAATATCAAGGCTGGCTTTTTACCACAAAATCGTTTTATTCTAAAACCTGAAAAATAGTTGCTGCCATTAAATTGTTTATTTCATCGTGTTTCAAAAAACACGAAAAGTAAATAAGGATTCAAATTACTATAGAATTTACAAAATAATAAAATCTTAGAATGTTAGGTGATTTGATTTTCATCGGTTATGGTATTATTAAATTATAATAATAGAAAAATGCTTTGGTGCTCATAGGATTAAGTATATTCAATACATTCTAAGAAAATTATTTTTCTACAATAGTCTGTTTATTAATTTTACTTAATTAATTAGGTTTTTATACCAAATTTTACGCTTTAATTTTCAAAATCGGAATGAAATCAAATTATGATAAATGGGAGATTACGATTTTTTCATACAATAACATCAAACTCATGTTCAAAAATTGTCATTTTGAATGACACACACTTCCTTATTATCAGTTTTTATGCTTGAATTAACGTTTCATATTAAGTACGACAGTATATTTCAAGTATGAATACAATATTAGTTTTATTTTAGTATATAGTTTCCATAGTTAGCAATAGTTGCTTCTAGTTCTCATTTCAAGTAGAAAATAAATAAGGAAAGTATATTTTAAATACCATAGGAATTGTTTTACTGATATGGTTATTCCAGATTTATTAAATAGTGTCAAGTGCAATTACATATGAATGGAGTAAGAAAAGCGTGTTAGAAAGACCTCATTAAGGTACTCGTCAACCAGGTGAGCAGGACATGAAGAGACCCCGATATTTCTGCTTCGTCTAGGTACTAATCAACTTCTTTATATTCTAAGAAAAAATATATAAAAGTGTCATGAATCACCGTGATCTCAATTGAAAATAAACGTTGACAATTTTTATCCAATTAACACGTTAAAAATATAAACTTTTGATTTGTCGTTAAAACATTATAATTAGAATATAAAAGTTTATTTCAATATACAAATTATATTACTGGATGTCGTCAACTTAAATTGTATGCACATAAAAACAAATAATATTAATCAAGTATCGAACATTATGTTTTATTGATACTTATACGCAGGCTTAAAGGTATACCTGTAATTTATAGTACGTTATTAAAACAATTGGTATGAATAATATGCTTAACGTTTTATGTGAATTATACGATATTCGAAAATTATGCGAATGCGTCTTTTTGATAATGATTATCTGTTAATTAAAATTGTTAATAATTAATATGTCGGTAAATTATAAAGTTTGTTTTTCATGATGCAAAAAAACCTTACATGTTGAATATATTTTCTATTGTGTCATCGTTCATTATAAGGATTATATCTTATTCTCATCAAATAAGTTCTGATCATCATGACAGATATCGCGTGACTCTGATGATTTCAGGAAACTATTGTTACTGTGTTGTTTCTAGACACGCTTTTATATATAAAAAACAAAATAAGTGAGAATGTGTATACAATAGCCTTTAAATATTAATGAAATTAGCATTAATGATGTCATAAAATTTTAATAAATATACTGAAATTTTATTTGTATAATACCTTATAGTAGAAGGGAATGTTAAATGTTTGAACTTGCTTCAATATATATATTTTAAATTCTTATATTGGATATAGTTTTTATGTTCTTAAAATTGTTATGATTTTTAACCTTGTAAATGGTTTTTCGTTAACTTATCAATTCAAAACTTAGTTAAATCTAATATACGCTCATTATTTATTTCATTGAGCGTTTTAATATTTATTTAGTATTTTCAATTAAAACCAATTTTAAATTAATTATTTGTATTTTTTAGCGCTTTTTATTTTATTTAAATTTTTTTTATATATATAATTAAATAATTTATTTTATATTATATTAATTTAAATTGACGGTAAAAATTTCAATACTATACAGAGTATCAAGTAATTTATCTTTGTAATATTATTTTATGTCGTGAATTAATTTATATGCATGTGGGATTTTAAACACTGAATATATTTTAGGAGGAGGTAGGGTATCGCAAAATTTTTCAAATATATATTTTTACTCATAATTAAATAGTTAAATTAATAGATTTTGAGTGTTATTTGTATTTGTATGAGAAACTGTAAGAAAAAGTCAAATCCAACAGCAAAAACATGTTATCTATCATCATTCCATACAAACCATTACACAAACACTAAATGTTTCAAAATAAAAGCTGATATATAATTTCTTTTGTCTTAGATGCTTTATACTATTACTCTCACTAACAAGAGACCCATAATTAATTATTAAAAATCAATGTGAATAATAGTATTTTTAATATTTTCAAGATCCTACCTACCTATCCGTGAAATATTCACACATCTCATATTCATCACTTTTTTATGACTCGTTCATAAATAAAAATAATTATTATAATTGCGGTAATAATCAACTTTTACTCTTTGCTCACGATTCGATCTTATGATGGTGTATTTGCACATAGTTTATCCGTGTAGTTGCAAGTAAGGGTCGTAAACACGACATAAACCGGCAGGTTAACATATCGCATGTCAACCAGGACCAGTCGAAGACGAGTTCTGAGCATAATACCTCGATGAAAACATTTCGAAATGAACCTGACGAGGCTTATGATGGCCAAACTATGACTTTGTATGTGTCTGTGTTGTGTTGCCGTTGTTAAACCTGTTCTTCTTCTTTATAAGCAGCATTCGGCAGTTCCCCTGACCTCACACTACTTTTGCATCACATAACAACAAACAGCTTTACATCATTCGTTATTATACTAGATACATACAACTCTTAAAATAATATATTACTTTGTCACTCATGTTTATTTAATTAAAAAATCCAAAGTTCTGCCGATAGTTAGACTTGACGATCAATTATTGAAATTGTATTTCGGCCTCGGAAAGCAATTTTACGAAGAAAAGATGATCTTTCTTGACGCACATCGACAAAGCATTAGTTTTGATGAGACACACAGCCTTGGTTTTTAAAATTAAAACTAAAGACTGTTATATTTAATGATACTGTTCTTCTTTATATTTTATAATAAGAATAATGCAGCACTGTTATATTGGTGATGCTATTTAAACGAATAAATAGATAATATTATATCTACCTTTTCTAAAAGTATTTACCAGGAGACTCACTCAATATATATATATATTTATATATTTTTATAAATTTTAAAAATAATTAATAAAGCTTTAAAGCAAAAGCGGAATCCAAGCTCAACATATAACCAACATTCCAAGAAAAAATCAGACAGAACATAACAATATTAAGAGTTGACAATTAAAAATACCCTAGTTTGACTTATAAAAGTCTTATTTATTGATTTGATTTTTGTGGAGTTTCTTGAATAATTCATTGGGAGAAAATACTAATATGAACTTAAATAAAGAGTCTTCAAAAGGAAGTTCAATCGAGCATTTAATAACTTTTACTAACGGTATAACATTATATATTTGAATTACTCAATATGCAAAAAATTAAGCTCTTACCAAACAGTATTTTGGAAATTACTGTTATTTACTATAAAACAAACTATTCTTAGATTTGTGTTTTATGTTTTTTGAATTATTATTTCCAATAGGAAGTGTAGGTGTATTATACAAGTACATGACTTACGATGCATCCTGTATGGATGAATATAACTAGAAGTATGATACATAAGTTATTCTTATCTAGATTGTGGATCCATTTATTCAGATTAATCTTATCTGCGCATAGCACATAGGTCTTGTAATCCTCCATTTGGTTTAGCTTTGTTAGAGATTGTATAGCCACGAGGTTATAGTACTGGAGCTTGAATATAACTGTACATGACAGAGAGTCGAACGGAAACGCATCTGTTTAAAGTTAATAATTTCTCCTTAGCACATTTACCGTTGCGTAATATCCAATATGGCAATGTCGGATAAATATTACAATGCCTTTAACCTCACGATACAACTTGTCACGAAATTTGAGATCATCATTGTTGTCAGTGATCTGGTTTCAATAATCCACGAATTTGCGATATCGTGCCAACAAGTAGTTTGCTACACCTTCACTGGAATTTATGAAGACCTGTTGAGGAGTGCAAATAGAGAGAGTTCATTACCCGGAATATTGTACAATTCATATTTTAGATCCAATCTTGCGTTTATTTTTTTTGATGTAATACGCTACTGGCGATCTAATGTTTTTTTAAATAACGGTATTTCAAGTATTAATTTTCTCGATATATTATTTAAGAAAATATTTAGGTATCTCAATCAATCGAGTTTTTGACAATTAAGTGTGTTTTTTTTAAATCAAAATGCCAGTCATTTGATCAAAAGATTTTTTAAATTTATTATGACTGGTAGTCGAAGTTCAAGTTTCTCAATTGTCCATTCAATATTAAAGTCAATAAATATTTATGGGCGAGTTCGGTTAGAGAAATCAACCCGACCAACAAGACGCTTCGTATTATTGCTATTGTTCCGTATTGTTAATACCATTGTTGTTGGATTGATTGTCGGGAAATTTGATAAATCGACTAAGCATTGACAGTAGAACTTTGATATATTAAACACGTGTTTATATTGAGGTTTTGACCAGAAAAATGAACAATCTCTTCTATTCATATATTAATTATATTTGTATGTTTATTTAAATACGCAAATTTCTTCAAAATTGAAAACTTTACAATGAAGGAAACGAAGGGTAATCAGGATAACGTGAAAAATAAATTTTAAATTAGTTAGGGTGTGATTGAATAGGGTCAAATTGATTGAAAAAAAATTAAGATACAGATTTTTAAACATGGTTTCTTACTAATACAATAACATAAAACGGTATACGTAGGTTTTGTATAACTGAAAAAAATATTTTGTAGATTTGAAATTTAAATTGTCGTTGCAAAAGTATATTTTACAATTAAAGTTGAAAAAATCCTCAAAAAAATAATTAAATATGTATTTATTCATTGAAAATAAAAAGAAAAATGTGTAAATTAAATTATTTATTAAGATTATTTTAAGATAATAAGAATTTATATATAAAAGATTTCATACATAATTTATCTGATAAAAAAAGATGAGGCAATGGATGTTGCTTATAATAAAAAAAATGAAGACTAAAGTCTAAGAGGACATAGACATGACATTTTAATACGTGATTTGTATACATTTACATGTTTTATAGTTATTCATATGAATTTACATTTTACGTTGTTGTTTTTTGACCCACTTATTTGAGCTATTGCAAAAAGTTATAAACTTATTTATAATTTATATTATTTGATGACGTACAATATAATGTATGGATTGTTATTTGGAAATTCACGGTTGTTCTCTTATCTGAAATCATATTTTGTCTGTTTTTAAAGCGAAACTGTGTCAACCGAAACAGATTGTGTATGTGCAAAAAAGTGTAAATGGTTTAACGTGATAAATAGTCAGTTAGTTAAATAGATTGTCTGTCCGATAATGAATGGCAAAAATACAAAGGCCAGATTGCGTAATATTGTCAAGCTAGCACTAAAAAATATATGGATTGAATTTATACAAATTAGCGCCACACAACAGAATGTTGGTTAGCTTGTGCAATTACACGAAAACCTGTACACGATGAAGTCTTCCATTAGTGAGTCAGTCATTTATGTAAAAACACGTTTAGAAAATCAAGATTAGTTAATGCAATCATTTGTGGATATCCTATTTTGATTAATAAGTAGACTAGTTCTCGCACAGCTTTAAGTAATAATCGTGGGCGTTTTATGTACTTATTTTAATTTCATAGTTGATTGGATTTACTGTAAAAGTTATTTAGCATTGCAGTTGGTAACAACTCTGGCAACACTATTACAAAATGGCCGTCGTCGTAGTTCACTTGTCAACTGAACGCATTCACTGTCTAAATATTCGCCATTATCTGTACCAGACCTGTTTCAAGGTTGTCACTCACTGTAAGGCTTCTTTTTACATCATAAAACTCATAAAGACATAAGTGATAAATAATAATAATAATATATTGTTTTTTTTAATCATTAGATTTTTATTAATATTTCCTTTTGTTGCTTGATCATCATATAAGGCATCTACGTGATGTTACCGAAAGTTGAATGTAAAATCATCTTCACATCATTAAAATAATATGATTAATTTTATGTTTTCTTCAGAAAATGCTTGGTGAATGTAGAATGAAAACAAAGACATTGTCTAAAATTTTCTATCACGAATTTATAAGATTTTCCTCAAACCCTCTTAATATATATATACAGAATTGCATTAATATATTAATATTTTGTCCAGATTACTAACGGGAATTAATTTAAAGTAATGGTTTTGCGAAAGACAAAATAAAAGCAATTCGAGAATCTGCTAATAGTGGATGGTTAATATTGTAAATAATATAAATATGGTTGAGTTCGTAAATCACCGAATTCAGATTATTAGTTTATCAGATTACCAGAATGATGCAGTTATTTCCTGTCAAAATTCTTGTAGAAAGTTTTGGCTTTAATATTCTAAATCCCTTGATACAAGGCGTGTCTAGTGTTTCTTGGCGGTGATAAATCATCGGAACGGCTCTAAAACCATTTGGACAAAATATGTTCCACTGACAGAGAGATGTTCCACTTATTGTCTTCTTATTTTGGCATATACCAGCATGTAAGAGTCGTGACCTCAGAACATTGTTCTTCGATACTGTTCAATTAGCACAAAAGCGACGGTTTTAACAGTTACATTTTGTTCAACTGAAAATATATAAAGATTTTATTCGTGCGACTCATGAAAAATCCGACTACATTTGAATGTTGTGACATGTGTGGTTTACCTCTGGGGATCAAAGCGGTCGCATTTTTCCCACAGAGAATTTATGACGGGAATGGGATAAAATTTAAACCCAGTTGAAGACGTTGTGCGAATACTGAATTATCATCAGGATCCAGGCCTAGTGCTTGTGGGCGGTCATGACTCATGTCACAAGTAAATGTTTTGGGGCCAAGAGGTACCTACCTAAAATAACCAATCTGTGATATCGGAGGTCAAGAGCGATTAGTTAGTCAACTTTGATTTACGTCTTCCGCCATTTAAGGACGGGAGGGGAAAGTATCACCTTTCCTAATGGCTGACTCCTTTCTTAATGTCCTTTTTTGTACAACTATCGATCGTAGACTAAATGCTCGGCCCACTTTCGAGAACATTTTCATTTTTATGCTTGAAAAATATTCAATTCAGCACAAATGTTTTTTTAGAATACTCAAGTCTAACGCATATCCCATTTCAATCCTGAAAAGTGCCATTAGAAGGTAATTTAAATAACAAAAGTCCAACAGACCATCACATACCGTGACGAGACAGCGTGTTTTTTTTGTTGACTTCGCTTTTGTCTTTCTATACTTTCATGTATGCGTGGCAAGAATAAATAAATTATTCTCTTGTTCCTAGCGATAACTAATTCGATTGTTAATATTGCGTTCCAATTTTTTTTAAATAATAGATTAATTTGTAACCTATTTTACAAATAAAAATTTAAACTGACGCGATGATGGATAATCATTCTGCTTAAAGTTCTATTAAATTGCCTAGAGTATTACATTTGATGATTTATGCAATTTTTATTTTACCACTGCACTTTAATGTTGCCCTAGGACAATTCATGTATTTTAAAATGCAAATCTAGAGCATTGTGGGTGCGTGAAGAACGAGTTTAAAGTGGACAAGGAAAACAGCAAACTATAAAATGAGTGTAAACTTAAAATTAACATAACTAATAATGACAAGCTATAGAAGGTCAAGTGATTATTTTTTATCACAATCATGCCCACATTAGATACTAGAATAATAAAACAAGTACGGACAATTATTACTCTCGTAGCCTGATATTATCTTAAATACACCGTCAAAGGTCATTAGGCTAATTTCTTACACACGTATTAATAAATAATATTACAAAGGATGTTTTATAGTCGAGGCTCACATTGTCACAAACTGTCAGTTGACCTGGTTCTAAATAAAATGATAGGGGATACGAATGCAAATTAACGCGTTTCAAACATCAAAAGAAAATTGATCTTTTTTTGTATTGCTGCTTTCGCCACTCCCACTTCGTAGCAGACCTGCAATTATGGGAGTATAAATAAAATCAGATATTTTCAAATGTCAAATGTCCTTCTCCTTCATTAAATTTATATTAATGAAAAAAGTGTGTTAATAAATATTCGATCAAATTGAAGTATGTACTTTGGAATCGTTTAAAGTTCATTCGACGAGCCGGTGCCGTAATATGCAAAACTGGAAACGTTAATAATATATTGGCAATGTTGATATCGGAAAATATTTTGAAATATTAGCCTAGAATACATTTACGAGCATACATTTGAAGTATAATATGAGTTTCATAGCCTATGGGCACCCAAATAAATCGATTCATTTAATTAATAAAATAATATTAGGATAATCAATATATGTATGTATATCACATATATACTTACTTAATCTACTGTCATGCGAGTAACTGTCACTTTCAGGCGAGTAACCGATACCTTTTACAAGTAGGCATTGGAGTAACTCGCACTGTGTAACTGATGTAAAAACTCATTTAAATTCACATTAGATATTTTATCGGTAATAATATTTTTTTTAAATATGTCTTCAGTTTACGAGAATAAAAGATATTATATGGTATAAAATCAAATAGGTGCATTTTATAGGTAGGTTAGGTAAATGCATTATTTTGTACAAGTATTGATATTGAAGTAAACCAACTCTTAAAAACTACCTCGATATAGTATTCGCTACTTATTTTACATAATATTTTTATGATAAGTGATTTTGTAGATTCATTGATTTTTTCAAAATTAATTTAATAATTAATGTATGTATTTAGATTTAAGTGTTACTATAAAAATGATTTTCGTTTTGTACGGAAAAAAATCAATGAGAAGTCGTCCTTGTGGCAAATGAGTGATTTTATGGTAGTTACAGGAAATTGTACACAATTAAGATTACAATAGTAGTCCACTATGTGTAAAAGAGCATATTTTACTGTGTTAGTTTGTTAGTGGGTTTTTTGGGTCACCAGTGGCATCCGGCCCCGGGGCCTCTTGCGCAACAAGCTGTCCAACTTCCTGATGTATATGCATCTACTATCTAATTCATCATTAATTCACATGTAAAAGTAAGTAAAATCATCATAAAAATAAATCACAAGACAAAACACACATAGATTATAAAAACATCTACTATTATATTCATTAAGTCATACTGTTTTTTTAATGGAACCTTATACTATCAAGGATTTCCCCTTCTGTGTCAAGTCATATCATTACACATATTTATGATTTGGTCAATATCGACTGAAAACGATATTTTGATAGCTTGTCATCAAATTCATATGCAATGTCGATTGGAATAAAAAACGTGCTTGTAAATTCCGTAGGTAATTAATATGTGTAATAAAACATGCGGGTTTCGTTTGAAATTCAAACACCTGTTTTTGATGTACAAAACATACAACACCGTATGTAAATAATGTATACATTGTCACATTTGTAAATAAGTGTATTTATAATATTTACATCGTATATTAAGATTATTGAGTTGATCATTCTTGTTGGTTTATTTTATTGGTCGTAAAGTTAAATGCTGCTGGGAAAGAAAATCATCTCTTGCTCAATGATAGAAAGCCAAGTATCATTTGTGTGGTTTTTACGGTCAATTATTATTGAAATGTGGGAGGCGATGTGCGTATAAAAGTTATATAAAAGTCACTAACAAGACTCTCGTTTTGTATAAAATATTAATAATAAAGTATATCCATGTACATGGTTTTGAATGACTTGAATCGTAACATATGATAATTGAGGAAAACCGCAACGTATCATATTATCACCGTTCTAATTAAAATTTCATACCTATTTATATATTTATTCCTATGTAATAGCAACCCAAATATTACCACATGGTAGTGGATTATATTTTTATAATTTAAGGATCTGTTGTGTGAAAATCCACATTGTTATATATGTATGTATTTGATTTACTCAATGTTTAAGTAATTAATTGTCATTATTAGTTATTTAATATTTTTTTTATTAGTTATTTAATATTTTTTTTTATTAGTTATTTAATTATTTAATTAAATTAGTTATTTAATAAGTCATGTAACTCACACAATAATTCCACATATAATTATTGTGGAAGTTACATGAAATACATTTCTTTGTTTACAGAATAGTGACTACAATAAATAGTTTGATTACAATAATATTTATTTATTTTGAATGTTGGTTTTTGGTAATATTACCTCAATCTTCCAATGCTTTTGAATTTATATTGTTTGCACCCTTCAAATTTTTTTAAATTTAAACATGGAATAATTGCTTATTGTCCTTGTTTAATTCTTGATAAATATTTATAGCCACACTGTTTGGAATCCTTGTTCAAAGAGACTGTGAAGTGTATCTTTCTCACTTCCCAGTATCTTACGTATATTATTAATAATGGTCGTGGGTGTTAATCCGATGGTATGTTGTAATAATAATGTAGGGTTTCAGTGTCTGGCGTACAGTTAACCGGTGTCAAATGTCAGGTGTCGGACAGTAGGCGGCTGATAGCAGTCGCGGTTTCCGTTTTTGGGTTAAAATGGCGCCACTGAGGGAACTGAAACCTTCATACTGCATATAATATGTGGTAATGATAGTATAATACTATAGGATGAACACTCAGCTTGTCATTCGTAATGACAGAATCGTGAGAAGCTCACCCATATGTATTCGGTTTCATGTATGTATTCTGAAACCATTGAAACCACTTATTTCTATAATCAAATCAACACATCTTTTCAAACACTATCAATTGATTAATCGAAACGATAATGGCTATTGTTTAAACAACAAAGCCGCATAAATATTTATGAAAAATCTAGTTTGAACAGGTGAATGTATACAGGCATATCGCAAAACAGATGGAAAGAATATTTTAAGAGCTTGATGACCTTAAATAATTTATGCAGCATAGATTTTTAATCAGTGAGAATATAAAATTGTATTATTATTTTTAAATTTCATTATAAATTATTATAATTTACTTTTCATTAATTATTAATTATTTATTCTTCAGCTGTTGGTGCAGGAATATGTCTTTTCGGTAACAATAATAAAACTTTATTAATAAAATTGCCACTATCTAGAGGATTTTGTATATAATGAATAAGTTTTTATTCATAACTAGCTCAAGGCATAAGACGCGTGACTACAAATACCCACTCAAGTCAATTTTTTAAAATTCATTTGATCGGTTATTACGACTAGGATATCGGAAATACTATTAATAAAATCCCGATCGATCGTCTTGATTTCCTGGATTGCCAGGAAAATACTGAGGCGATTATTATTCGGGCAGAGCCGATCTTTCGGTGACCTGTGTAACTAGTAATAATTAATATCACCGACAGGAAATTAAAACGTCTAAAAAACTCCATCATAGATGTAGGTTCTTTGGTATTCCAGAGAACTGTTTTCTCTTAATAATAACAAGGGTAATTCTCTTAAACTATTACCACTGATTAAAAGTATCCCGCATAAAATAAAAAAAATGTTTTTATGTTCATTGGTTAAAATATTGAGTGATTATTTTATATTAGATAAACTACAGCTTGTATACAATATTGTTCGCATTAATGTTTGCTACATATAAGCAAACATGTAAAATGTGTACCGTTCATAACAAAAAGTAGTTACTTCATGTTTTGTTTTCAAAAAGTTTCATCCTCAAACTGCACACTATGTAGAATATGTATATTATAACTACCCTAGCTCAGTTTTATGCAAATGTTTGTACGGTGAATTGAAAATCCCCATTTTTAACCATGTCAGCTATATTTTTTTTTATTTAAAAGTGTTCCGGATATGAAACTCGGGTGTGAGTAAATCGCACAAAAGTAATTTCGTTAAAGAGAAATCTGTTAGTTCAACAACCGATTCATCTAACTGATATTGAGCATAATAGCTTTATTAAAAATGAATGAATTTAATTGGTGTCTTGCAGTTCAGTCAATTGGAGAAAGGCTTATTTTTTCATGTCCATTCCGCAATCGCTCTATTGAATACCGACGTTGCAATGTGTATGAGAATTAAATTAAAATCGCATATAATTTTATTAATAATAACAAAATCTAATGATACCATATTTAAAAAAATGGTGATTCGTTCCGTAACAATTGAAATCGTGAGAACCTGAGATTATTTTTAATACAAACTGACGTTTAGATCATAAACCCTCACGCACATTTCTATTTAAACGTATATTTTGTTCTGACCTTCATAATAAATATTTAACGATAGTGAACTTCATTTGTTTTAATGACTTCTCCATTATGGCAAAATAAAATAAAGACATTGAAAAGGATATTGTTTTCAGACATATTTAGTCAATAATATCATTCTTCGACAGTAATGCGATGAGGTTTTATTAACTTCTTTTTAATAATAATTTATTTTAATATTGATAAAATTTTGAATCATATCTATGTAAAATAAATCCGCATCTGCCTTTCACCCCTTAAAATACAATTTTAGATCCACTTGTCGAAACGTTACATTTTGGATAAGAAGTATTATTTTTATTCCAACAAAAAATACTTTTATCTCCGATTCCTGAACCTGTAGCAATGTATATATATTTATGAATATCAATTTTCAAAAATTAAGTATCAAATTTTTAGTATTCGACATTAATTAGACGAATTTGAAACGAAGTGTAATTCGAATTCATTACCGTTGATTTTATATGCAAAGTAGCTAATCTGTTTCAATTATTAAAACTAATAAAACCCACGGTCGATCATAATGACTACGATTATTTATACAAATTTTATGTTCGTCTCATAACCTTTACGATAGTTAAGTGGACGTAACGGTAATTGAGGTAAGATTAAATGTCACACGTACAAATACCGTACGTCATATTGACCCACAAAATATTGATCCAATTTTTTTTTATATAAAATGCCACCGGCCTTTGTGTAAATCTCCCGGCTTATGCTACATCACGATGCTGGAATTAGTCTGAGCGAGCCTTCGTTCGTTAAAAGCCTTGATTAATGTCGAACAAGGGAAAAGCGCACTAGTTGGCAAAATCCCAACGTGGATATTTTCCATGAAAATTCACCATCGGCTGATAAATAAAATTACACCACACCAATATTGTTGCGAGGATAAAATAAATAATTGTCACTCAGACATTTTATATTGGATTTTCAAGTCAAGGGTAATGGGATTAATTTTGAGAGGATGTTTAGAATTTCGCACTCTTCAAATAATTGGACACATCAATCATGTCTCGGTGACCTTAAAAATGTCGTTCAAAAGTATATGAATTTTTAACGACCGAACCAAAATTCAATTTTGACTGTGACATGGCAAAAAAACTTGATTGCACACGATGCATTGCGCTTGCCTTGATCAATGTCCGAAATTGAACAATATGCTCGTCAAGGCGAAATAAGAGCGGACTGTGGTAAATGCATAATATTTAATTTTGTTTTTAAATAAACACTCTTTGACCTATTTATATAAATAATATTTACAGAATTGATGTTTAACCAGTGACCGGAACTTGGATATTATGTGTTCACAAATTGTGATCATATAAAATTAGTTTGACACAGAATGAAAAATGTCATGCATTATTTTAATACAAGAAATAATGATATCATGTTCTGGTAAAAAATGTCAAAAAAATCTTTGTGATTTAGTGGGTATTTACAAACGATATTTTTATGTTCAAACTTCACAATATAAAAAAGTGGAATATTCCATTCCATTTTATTGACTGGAGTTAAATGCATATTTTTGATTATGTAAACAATTAAGACTTGCAGAGAAAAGCTCTGATATAAATATCAATACCTACAAATATCATTTATCCACATGTATAAATAATTAAGTATTGAAATTTCAAATAACCTATAACAAATTTGTCAACCTTAAAATACAGAATGTCTGTGAAATTATTTAAATTGTAAGTTGAGGATTTGCAGAATACTTATTTTATAATTTCTTTATATACTTAACAATGTCATGAATTCGATATTAAGTCAACATACGTGGTAATTTTAACATAATGTATTGATTGAAACTCATTATAGAAAATAATAATAAAAATATACAACCTAACCCAATTTAACCTTGTAATCAGATTAAAAGTCAATCATTTTGATTAAATGTTTATATTCAATTTTGAGAATACGATGCCTCTTGAATATACGGTTTTGGCATTTGGATTGTTTATGAAAGGCTGTCCTTTATAGTAATCTGATTTTATGTCAGTTCAAGTTTAATCGTATTAAATAAAATACCATTTCACATTTTTCCAAGTCACCTATTATTGAAGTATTCGTAACACTTAAATACAAGTTAAAAGTGTAGTGTTGATTGAGTTAGTCATGCGATAGGATTGTTGTAATATGAAATACCATTTATGACCCAGTGGCAGTGCACCCGATCTAATGTAGAACGTAGCAAAGAATACTAGTTGTAGGTTCAGTAGTATCATCAGCATAGCACACATGCTAACATTGTACATGAAGATGTGGTGGGAAAATAATAATTTAAGTGCGATACTTGAATTATAGGTTAAACAGGGTGACTGCGCTGTAGTTAAAGGTTAGGGAACAAAGTGGTTGGTAAAGGTCTCTAAGGCCTTCGCCCACCTGTTACTTGTTACCTGTGCATTGTTGTAATCTTTGCTATACTATTCAAACTAGAACATCGCATATTCTAATATCACACAATTAGAGGAACTTTACGGGGAAAATTATATGCATTTTAAAAAATTCTCAAAATAATTTTAATGGAATTTGCTAAAGCAATTTATGGGACTGTTCATATTAGACGATTTATAATTTTCTAAAAAAGAATCCTTATTAGAGGACATAATTTTTTGATGGATATAATATTTATCCCCTCTTTTATGAGCAAATGGTTACAAACACGGTTAAAGTAGAGAATTTTTCAGTTTTTGTATTTTTTTGTCTTACTCAAACCCGATTAACTGATTCCATGGGATGCACTATTAAAACTAAGATAATTATTATGACATAATAATGAGTCTCTATTTTTAGTGATGTGGTGTAAATATACCTATTAGTTAAACAAATCATAAAATACACCAAAGCAACACCATCTAGTAAGAAGCCCCCTGATTCGGGTAAAATATGTAATAGGTTTTTTTTATATTAACTAAATATATTGACTTAAAATAGGTGTTTTTGCTTATGTAACAAATTATTTAGAAAGGCAAAAAGTACAGAAAACTATTTTTTGTATTTTATACTACTATCTATCGAACGATATTTTTATAATATTTAATTATTATTATACATATTTATTATATTCTAATGAGTGATGTTATGTTTTTAAATGATAAATAAACATTTTTATTATAACTAACAATGCAAAAAGGAAGATTTATGTAAAATTATAACTTCGGTATCAAATTATATGTATTTTGATGGTAGAATAAGTACGAGTATATTTGTGAAATTGTGAAATGAATAGTGTTTTCTTATTGAGAAATATCTCACTTGCTGTTGTTACTAATGATCCATTACTTATACATTGTAGACCTAGCAATATTATCATTGAAACGTGTCGGTAATAACTTTCCAATAGATCATGGCGTATGTATGAATAGGTTTGGTTAAAAAAACAAAACAAATGTTTGTTTATGGTTTCGTAACAACGCTCGTTTTCAATTTTCACTGCCGTCGAAAGGCATTTGTCAAAATCAACGCGGGGTTTCTATACAAGTTTCTTTATAATAAAAAAGTGTGTAAAACGAATAACGAGGAATTGTATCTATTATTATTGCATCAGTGTCGTGACTAGTAACATTAATGATAATATACATAACTGTCCGTTTTTGAATTGATGATTGGAAATTTCGACAATTTAACCCCATGCACGAGAACGATTTTATTTGAGCATGTTGTTCTTTTATAAAGAATGTATGTTAAATCGAATACTAATTTATTGTTACGTATCGTCATAGTTTGTATTGTGTTCTTCAGCAAAAAAGTCAATGCATACATTTTTTTACAACCATTACATTCATACCAATCCGTCTATAGATCAAATACTGCAACAAAGAGAGCAAAACGATTCGTTTCCTTATGCAATATCTCACTCAAGAACAAATCACTGTATAATATTTATATATCGTTTCGCAGAATGTGTAATGGACAATTTAGAAATATTCACATCGCGGAACTTTCTAGAAAATCATTATATTTACACGAATTTGCACCTGCATAATATGTCATTTGTAAAGAGAGAAAGTTCTATTATATTATAATCGATTTTCTCTTAAAATCCAATGTAATAATAATAAATACATAATTTTTTGACATTATTCGCAAAACCCTCCCATTTTAGATATAATTTATCTATGTATAATTATTTTTTGTAATATTATTGTATCTAACGGATATTGCGATATTCCGTTCAATGAAGCAACCATTTCGATTGACCTTTATACGGAAGATTAGCTTTTTTAGTCATCGGAACAACTGTGAAAAGATGAACGCCACATTATTTTTTTGATGTAACTGGAGTAGTAATAAAAAACAGTTTTTTCTGATTGGTAGTTACGCAATTGAATTAGTCGACTGTTGAATTCAAATCCCTTAAGCTAAACTAATCAGATCTCGATTCGTATAGATGATTTGATTTTTTTTAACAAATTTCTCATAAAACAAGATATCGTAATATAATATTAGTAAGGAGAGAATAAAACAAGTAGTATTTAGAATGTACCTAATGTTGGGCGTGATCCAGCTCCGACTTTCTCTCCTTTTGCTTCATAAGCACCGCTATTTGGTCACTCAACCTTTACTTAGCATTTGATTTAATTTAAGATTAACAATGTAAACGTGTTTAATTTGTAATTTAAAATTTTGATAATCGGTGATCCAGATCCTTATTGCCAAGAGATGAGTATATTATTATCTATGTTAGGTATGTCGTCAATTTAATCCAAATGATCATATTTGATAATGAGAGTACCTGTGGTATATTATAAACCTTTGTTAATGATGATACAATAATAGTTCAATTTACATAATGACCCACAATAGACTGAAATTGGCCGACAATGGCAATGTATACACAAGGTTTATTACAATACACTAACCCATGAAACATTACAATTGAGGTACCCAAAGTACTAAAACACATAGGTATATAAGATCGTTTATGGTCATGTAAATTCTAGGCTAGACCGCTTTCAAATCTAAATGGAAATTGTACGTGAAATTGTTCTGTTTTAATAAAACGAAGTTGCAAAAAAAACCCCATGAAATTGGAATCCAACAATTTGTGTTAGTTTTTAATACCGATGGTCCAGTCGAATAAATCAGCGATCAGCAGACTGCGAATTATTTTTAAACTTATTTTTTTTATAAAATTACATAAAATATTCACAATAAAATAAACATCCAAGTTTGTATCAATGCTGCAACTATTTTATATGCTAAGCTTAAAATATTATTATGAATGTCTCATTTAATTACTGACGACTACTATTACAAACGTAATAATATGTAATTTCATCTGTCAGGTGAATTATAGAATAAACAATTAGCTAGTTAAATGTATTTGTTTTTATAAAAGGCACACCAGTAGGTTTATTACAACTTCATACAGCCTTATAAATTCTACTTTTTTCATTTGTAAAATATTTTTGTTTATCGAAATATGATATTATTTTGAATGAAAACAATTGAAAATGAATACCACAAAACGTTTTCATTATTATTATTCAACGGAATTGAGTTTCACTTTTGGAATATTTCTATTATTGCCGACGAAAAACAGTAGGTAGGCAAGAGAGTGAAAACAGACGATTTCAAAATAAAAAAATTGTATCATTGTTGTAAATGATAATATTTTCACACAAAAGAATATAGGTGTACGTGTAAAATGCAATGTAAAAAATGATCAAAATGAGTGTGTGCGAGTTCCCACGTAAACTTGACACCGGCAAAAACTCAGCGTATAATTGTTCGTCTCTCAATACGCGGCGGGTATCGATCACGGGTACTAGAGAGGCTGTTAAATACCGATTAAGCCACCTCGTAGAAGGTCTAATCGCAAATTAATTACAGTGTGGCCGAATCAAGCGTAAAGTCTTTTATTATTGAGAATCGGACTGAGACTTTCCAATGAATTATAACCTATTATTTTGACATTTTAGACTGCGCGTGGGTATACTTAACACATGTAAATTCTTCAAAATATATCGCGAGAAATTTAATCGTTACGAACAAAGTTTATGGTGATGATAGTTTACCTAGTTTGGGTGCTTGTTATTAAAAATTAAGATATACGATTGTACTCTGATAAGGCAATATTAAAGTAATATGTATGTATAATTGATAACTTTCATTCTTAGTCATACATTTATTTGTCAATATTTATATACATATATGCTTAGTGGTAATTTTTTTATAAAAGCTTCTTTAAAGCTTATTATTTTTAAAGAGGTATTATAATTTATTACATAACTGTTATTTAATTGGTTTGTGGTTAAATAAATTAAATAACTCAAAGTTTTTTATATCTAAATATAAAAAAAAAACAGATGAATAGGTTCCTGGATCAAAGATTAAGGGTATAATTATTTTAAATCCTAAGTAAATTAATTTTAAATACCTTAATAATAATACTATTTAAAAGTATTGGTGGTTATATTATTAAAATTCGTTCAATAAACAGTGCCGCATCTGAAATTTTAAATACAATAATGTAGTAAAAAATAAAATAAATATGTTATGAGTGTGTTGTAGAAAAATATCTAGATTTAGAGAAAATTGGTTATTATTGAAGATTTTATATATGTTTGCCCACTGAAGACGAAAAATAATAAAATTAACACGAAGAATAAATTATTATTTAAAATTCCTTTGTTTAATGTAGATGTATAATGGTCGATAATAAAATACATATTAGGAGCTAGATGTCCATGTTATATACATCTTTTTATTTATATATATCATGAAAATTCATATATTTGTTTCACGTTGACTGTAATATTTGACTTGAAAATAAATGTGTAAGTTCGTAAAGAAATTTCTAGGGATATTCTACGTACTCGATAGTATTGTGTTTTATATTAAGGTGCGAGTTTCTCCCCATCTTACCTAAGTTTTCCCATGTGGGTAGACATACATACATACATACATACATATATAGCTGACGAAAATACAAACACTCATCTCATTGCCGATTGTTTATTGTTCACAACAAACACCAGCAATGTTCCCAGGCTTCGCTTAATTGTCTCCCGAGCGACCTTCATCTTTTCTCGCGCACTTATCCATTGTTTTGACTATAGATTCTCTTATATGACTAACGGCGGCAAGGAGAACAAAAAAAAAACAATTTCATTTTTCATACCGTTCCCGCGAAACGAAAGCGAACTCTTATTATATACAACACTTTCTAAGCTTTGGGCTCCCACACACCTTGTTATTAAAAACAGTGACAAATTGATTTTCCCTATTGTACACGTATATCGTATACTACTAGAAGAAAAGCGGGTGAATTTCAAATATCTCATTGTATCGCACAATCTGCTTTCGATCAATTAAAATATTGTCTCATTAGGTGTGTTTTTTGAGCAATCATTCTTAAAAACATAAATTATATTAATTATTTCAACTGACCCATTTTCGAGTGATTATAAATCCAACAGAGAGCATCGATGGGACGTAGTCTTAGATTTATTGTATTTTTTTATTGTTATTTATAGAAAACGGCACTCTGCTCTTAATAACCAGTTATAAAGTGGATCTTCAATTAAGTCATTATGGTTATAAAATACACGTTTTTTTAAGATGTTGCATTTTATGGCATATGTATCCTTCATCTTATACTACTAAAGTAATTTAACACGTGTATCGATGGTGATTTCCATGACATTTGTTTATTGTAAGAATATAAGATTATATATTTTTTATTATTGGAGTAGGAGGATAGCGAGGGTATTTTTTAAAATTATATAATATTGCGCTTACTTTAATACATAATGGAATTTTTAATAACTCATAGAAGAGAATATTTTAGGTATCGCAAAAATTTCAGTTTCTGATAAATATTTATGGAAATAATGATAATAAATCATCATGATTTCCATTAACTAGACATAAAAATGTAACACCTAAACTGTGAAATGATGTATCAATTTAATTTTTTTACAATGATCGAAAATAATAATGTCTATCGAAGACTTGATTTTACCCTTTCGAATCATTGATTTTGAATTTACTTAAAAATAACCGCATTTGAGAATCCATTAACGATTTGTTTTGTTCGGTGATCAAAGAGGCGATAAACGAAATACACACGCCTCCTCACGTAATATACCCGCTTGATACGCTTTCTTCAATGACTATTAGCATTTGGTGGGCAATTTACATACAATGGGGCTTTAATTAGTTAGTTGACACCACATCGTCTAATTTATGAGTTGCAATTGATTGTTGTTGTGAAAAAAAACGTGGGCAAACAACGGAACCTGTTCAAGCTTACAAACTTCTGAAGCCAAACAACAAACATTCGTGTATTGTTGCACAATGGCGCTTTCAATCACAAGTAATATGCCTTTCAATCTACCACTGTAATTATTCTGATGGATAGTGCAAATTTAAAAAAATGCAGAATAATTTAAAAAAATATAACCTTAAAATTTATTATGTTTGTTTAAGTATGATTTGCATAAAAATAAAATCTAATTTCATTCCGCAACTAAAGTTTTGATCTAACATGCTTTAAATAAACGCATAATAAGTTTCATCAGGTTTTCACACTTTTCACAGGTCATACTTGTCAACCACATATAAATATTTTTCAAAATTAAAATAATATACATTTATCCAATGAAGTCGTAGCATTACAATTTTTGAATAAAAAATATACAGTAGGTAGGTATACAATATGAATATTCAAATCACGTACCAATTAATATTACTATCCGACACTCATCTTAAATAAGTTTTATTTAGTTTGTATTGTGTTTCAATAAGACTACAATGAATCCCTTTGTCTTTCTTTCACAGGTATGTAGCCTTCTTCATGTACTAGTGTATTTCTGCAGAGTTGTTCACCGCTCTCCAAGTTCATCGACCCTGAGGATCGAAAGCTGAGCTGAACTTCTCGTAAGTTATAGATATTACTAACTGTATATTGAACAAACCTCCACCTTCTAACAGTCTATGAAGAAGCTTTAGTGCCTTATAATTTGCAATAATGCCACTGCATCGCCTCGAGCTGTGGGAAGTACGAATGAAAGGTTTTTGAATAATTACGTTATGTTTGCAGTACCTATCTAAAATACATAAAATCATGACATATTGTCTCTCTTCTAGCATAAAATTTTATTACTATTAACCGTAGAATTCAAATACTACTATAATGTGTATGTGAGTATGTTGGTTGATAATTTGTTATTCCCAATTCTATCAATAGCATACGAAAATATATAATTTTATATTAATTTTTTTATGAAAATCAGATATTTACTCCCTTTTGAAAATATAGATAAATATTTTGACTATAGAGGGAAAAGTACCTAATTGCTGAATATTTAAGTGAAAAATTTTATTGATGATATGGTATATGATTTTTTGATAACATGAATTTTTGAACTAAACGTCTGCTTAGTTTAAGAAACTCAAACCATGCCAAAAGATTTTCAAATAGATAGAAAAATAGTTTAGATCAATGTATTTTTTCTTTTATAAATAGAGAAAAAATATTTTTACTATTACTAGAAGTGATCTTGTATATAATTTTATTGCATGTGTGTAAAAATGACCTTCTTTACGACGATATTTAAGTATAAAATTTAATAAATTTCTAGACGAGATGATATGTTTTGGCATTGAAATAGTTGTCAAACAGGATCTTAAATAATTGTGATTATCAACTAATGCAGTCATTAGTGATTGGCGGTCAAATGTGAACTAGTTTATAAATATACATAGTATTGTTGGAATGGGGTTCGGCTGTCAGAAGGCGGACACCGTTGATTGAAATATGGTATTGTTTTTGCTATAGTAAAGTGAAAAAGGAAATAAAGCAACCTGAGGTGCGATATTTCTTAAGGTGTCAAGTCCGGATTTCATCGGACCTTGGGTACAAGGCTATAAGTATAACCAGATGCATGAGCTTTTGAGAAGGCTTTCAGGGATAACACAATCGTACCTCTCCATCATGACTTTAACGTTATATATTCTACAATAAAAAAAATTCAAAGGTAGATTAAAATCAGCTCGGGGTATTAAAATACATAAATATCAAGGCGCACTTTTCAAATTCTGATCACATGAACGATATATTGGACATCAAAGATTGTGAATAGAGGAATTAAAACTGTATAAAATACAATGATCAAATTGATATCACCAGCGTAATTAATCAAGGAATAAAGAATGGAAACAAACACCATAGTCATGGGTCATAGGAATAATGATAGTATCTCAAAAAGTCGCTGCTGGCTTACTCGGTATTTCTGGATTGCAAAGTGATTCATACAGATCAACTAAAATAATAATAACTAGTAAAATATCATAGAAACTAATAAAAAACAGATTTTAGAGTGCAGGTAGAGTCCTCACAATATTAACACAGAATCGAAATTTTTTCTTTTTTTTTATTAAATATGCAGTTTTACTGGATTCATATCCCACAATGTATCAATGTATATCAGAAGAGTATTTATAAAGATGTGACTTTATTAATATACTAAATGGTATTATAAAATATGATAAATGAATGAAATCCAAACCTATACGTTTTCACCAAAATACAAATGAAACATATGTTAACATCATATTAAAGTGCAAAAAAAGCAAAATACTTCTGAAAAAATGAATTAACCTCGATACACCAAGATGATTCATCAAGGTAAATTATTTTTTTCAGAATTATATCGCTTTAATAAATTTGGATATAACGTTAATATGTTAAAGTATGTAAAATATTGATTATCTGATTGATTATCCGGTTCAATTGATTTTACAAAAATGTTTTATGAAAGAAAAATATGTGTTTTCTTTTTCAATTTGTATTAATAAACTATCGGCCTAATGCTCACATAATGTTATGTTAATAATACGATTCGACAATTAATTCGATTTTCTGGAATTATATTTTAGATATGATAATGTTTCATCATTATTATTTTATGGGCAGTCGAATGCACACATGCAAAAATGCATTTTATTAAATCATGAATCACGATTTTGACATTGTAATTACAGCAGTTTGTATTAACAAGCTGTTATAAATTGAAGTCTGCTCCAAGGTCGGTGATAATTATTTACTTTGAAAGTGTGATGTGATTATTTTGCAAGTGCGTAATGAATATCTGGCGATATCCAATCGAGTTCGTGTCACGATCGGTGCAATTGGATCTGTCTAAAAGTGGCAAGGATATTATTGAAAGGCAAATCGAGCAACGTGGAGATGGACTCTTTGGAGAGACGGACAAATGCGAAGGCCATATTTATGTTTCTATGCTTTTGTATCAGTTTGTGTATCGTGGCATTTGAGATCGACTCCGCCTCCGTATCGGGAGAGAATGTGAATCGGACAATGTTTCTAACAGATTATATCAAGTCTCTTAGAATTGGTATTACCTGTATCAAGAGCAATGAGCTTTTTAAATTTTGAAATATTAAAAACTAACAGTCTTTAAACCAAGTTCCATTATAATATTGATATAAATTAACTAAAAAATAGATAAACTACAACAGTAAATAGATTGCCATATTGTACAACGTTCAAAGCTCACTTGAAATTCGATCATCGAAGTAATTATAAATAAATTCTCAAGGCACTGCCAAATTCTGGTCCACGGTTCGTTGATAATATGTATATAAATAATATTCATGGAAAATTTGATATGATTTAATTATGATATAAATACCAGACAAAAAATGCAACAGCTCGTGACGAATTAGTGTATTATGCAATAAGACAGTCGTTAAAATTTTAAATTGCATCTACCGTGTGGAAATTATGATTTGGGACAAATCTAGTATGAATATTATGAATTCAATAAAATATAAAGAAACGTGCTGTTGGAACAGATTGTGTGTTGTCGAAAAAGTCACGATGTTCGCCTTGAAAAGTGCAACGTGTTTTCCCTTGTCTTTGAATGTGTCGTAAAATTAACTTTATTATTATTCATATGTAAAAAACAATTTATATTGAAATATTCTTTATTTTCGTTTGGTTGTCAATATTCTTGAAAAATATGCATATTATTCAATGGAATGCAAATAAAATGCGAATATTTTTTTATCATTATACACATACGGGTATATTTTTAAGACGGAAGAGAAGTTTACAATGGATAAATACACCTTTGATTACGAGAGGATTTATTATCAGGAATATTTGTATATTAATTTTTATATTATAGACTTATGAAAAATCTACTAGATAAGCTATTAGCATTGAATGAACCTATCGATGTATGCAACTGAAGTAGGAGACTTTTCCAACATCTCGTTTGTCAATCGGCCATGCTCCATTTATTGAATAAACCACATTACGCTCGGCTGAAGGCGCCTACAATTGCAAATATCACATTGCCTCTACTTCTCTAACTTAATATTCGCACATTAATCTCCAGCTGGATTTTATTATTTGTTAATGTCTACCGTAATCTCTGAATTGTGTTTATCTTTCACATTGGAACTAGTTTGTTTGGTCTTCGTGACCAGCTACCCAGACGGGTTTTTGCCCGCGCAGACTCCATAATATACACTAGACCTGTTCTAATAATGTAGAAGTGACCCGATACACCCACTCTGACTCCTGGTTAACCGGAATCGCGCTATGGAAAATCTTATCGATGAAGGTTAACAATTGACCATATTTGTCTGCCAGCGGCAATTACAAACCAATTAGAAGTAGACTATACATATACACATACATACTTATTGTTATACTTGTATATCATATATTTAAAAAAATGACAGATATTTTGGCCCCGCGTTCCGTCCTTTTTGTGTCAAGATAGTAAATTTGCTTATTGATTTTTTCATTACTTCCAAATGTGGATCTAAAATAGAATGTTTTTATTTGAACTATTACAGGTTCATCGAATCCACTTAATGATAATAAGCCTGAATAAAATCAATAAATCAAATGATATTAATATTTTCGACTCCCAAAGTAGTTGTTTATATTGATTTACACAAATTCTCTCATTTATTTCAGATAGTCCCCTCGAGTCATATCTTATAATCTGACTAACCAAACTAAAATTGTGCAATCTAATTAATCATTTCTGCTTTGGTTGTATTTGTAAGAGCATTTATAACAATTTTGCTTTTTTATATGTAGATATATTTTGCGTCTTTAAGTTGTCATTATCATGTTGTGCTAATTTAATTATAACATTTATAACAAGTGGGTTTTTGTATTTTTTCCCATAAATTATGTTATGACTTATTAGTTATTTTAAATATCAATTAATTATACTCCGTATTAAAATAAGTAAAAGACTAAGTCTATAAACTTAACATTGTAACAAGAAATCATAATATATCAAAACATTGTACGCAAATTATATTGAATAAAGAAATTGTATAATAAAAAAATATAACATTTATGATATTTCTTAGAAGCAAGTGTTCAATATTACCGAAAGATATATATTTATTCTACACTGCATTGTAAAATAAAAATTGTAGCTATGTATGTTATGTAATATAAAAAATATAATTTTAAATTAATGTTGCTCCTCGACAACAGTTATTTTAAAATTCACACCTTATTTGTAGTGTTTGTACGCTAAATGGCAGAAAAGATAAAAGCGAAAGAAATAAGTGTTTGGAGAATGACGACAGTGGGTTCGAGTCCTTATAATACCGTTATGAATTAACAAATTGATCGGAACAAATATATACTTTATAGTTGTAGTTAAAAGTAGGTATAGCACATCGGTAATATTTTATACAATCCACTCCACTTAGATCTGGATCATGGAATAAATTGACAGCCCACTTCACCATGATCAAGATAAACAATCTCCTCAAAGATATTAAAAAAGCAATACAAGTTACATTGATTTACTCTTCAAAAATATATATGATATAATAATGTATTATTGTACAATAGATCGTGCACGTAATGCTTTTATAATAAATGGAGCAAAGTATGTAAATGGCAGTAGAATTTTAGGTTAGGTTGAGATGGTATCATAGTTAGTAACTGACATATTAGTATTATAGAAACATATTATATTAGAATGAGGAAATCCAAAGAAACTTGCACAACTTTGGTTTGAGGCGTGCTATAACGGATAAGATTTTACAAAGGTCATACAACATACAACTTCGTGATAAAGACACTTGCGTAATAACAATTCTTTTGTAGGCCATATCTAATAAGGATATTTTAAATCATAGCACCTTTTGCATTGAGAAATCGGATATACTTTATTAAATAAATTACTATTTAATTAATGCCATATATCTTATTAAAGTCTGAACTTCAAACAGTATATAATATAATATTTGTTTGAAATTGATAATGTGGTGCTTTTGTGCGATTTTTCCAAAAAAAAATTCAAGGCCTTACGACGGACGACCAAAACCAGTTTATGATTTATAATTATTGCAGAGCGACGGAAAACTGTCGTTTTTTTTCTCTTTTCACGATAATAAGGCTTCTTTTTAATGAGCGGTTCAATTAATATTGGATAAAAAACATATAAGCTTCTTATGACATTTAATCCCATCTAGTTTTTTTAAGCCATTCGCCAATATTCCAATTTAAATAATGTGGCGGATTATAAGGATCATATTTGTCTTTTTTTTATATTATTCTGAGAAAAACATACCAAGACCATTATATATTTTTACCCATATTTGACACATGAATTAAATATTGTTTGGCACTAAAATATAATGTTTCATAATTAATTGTAAATATATAATTTGTATCAAACTTTAAATAAATGAATTTTACATTAAATATTGATATACTATATGAACGATCCCGTTCGATTCAATTGCAAAATTAAAATCTTATTTATTATTTTGTTTTATAAAGAAAATAAACAATCTGCAGATATAAAATAAATACTTATTGACAAAGAAAATACGACTGAAGTCTTCCGCTCTACTTTTTATCTTCCGCTCCCAACAAAAAGTATTTGTTATTATTTGCATTTCTATAGAATCGGCAATTAGTATGATTTTAGTTATACAAAAAATCTGTATATATTTACTAAAAAAATTTCCCATGTCTGTTTTTGCATTTGTTATGCGCTAACACACTTTCCGCTTCCACATCCTGCGCAAAATGAACCTCATTAATACCCATTACGTACAACCAACTACCGATAAATCAGTATTCAAAGTTGGATTTCGACAGTTGTTTATATAGAGACTGTATCAAAATAAAACATTTCGATTGCATTGTATACAAAAAGTGCTTTCCTGAAATGGAGCAATGTGTCTTTTGTCGGCGAACCACGGGCGAAAGCGGCTCGTTTGGTTTTGCTTTGAAAATAATATATTATGTGTCTGTTCAATTATTTTTTGTATCGATTAAAAAAACAAGTTCATTAGTACAAACCGTATAAAATAAAATAAATATTTTCAAAAAAGATCGAACAGTAGGTTTCTGCAATAATGTCTGTGACAATTCAAAACCGTCGGAAGTAAAATTCATTAAGGGCTATTAGTATTTTGAACGATCAAAAAGAAAACAAATTGTGCTTTTGTTAAAACAAATAACTGTCTTTCAAATGGTGGACTAAACTACTGACCTACAATTGAAATTAAAGTACACAAAGACGAGACGTCTTGTTCATATAAACTCACCGTTAAGTAAACATTGTCGATTTCTTAAACGTGATCTTCTTATATTCGAACTTGTTTTTTTTGAAAGAGCAAACTTTTAATCAATTTTATTTGATCATGATGGAAAAATAATATGTAAGTACCTACGTATTTTTAGTAAGGCTTAGCAATTTATATATACCTACATAGGTATTGGAATATGTTGTTTGGCGACAATACACTATTTATTTAGATTTATAACAGTCGTGTTTTTTTGGATCACTGAAACAATTTTGTTTAAAATAAAAAAAAGTAAAATTTATCTTTTCTTTTTCATAGAAATGTTTAGGGGGAAAATAGGGAGGACGTATTTAAAGGTATTTTTATGGGTGATCGTAAAATATTTATATATATATATATATATATATATATATATATATATATATATATATATATATATATATATATATATTTGTTTAATGTTTATTCTTTATATAACATTATTCATTACTACACAAGTGAGACTAAAGTCCGCAAATATAATCACGGTAGCTACTGATTCGCTAAGAGCTGCTATATATATTATTAAATAAAACATCATTTCACTCATCGTAGAGAACATAGGTTTTTTCATGTAATGATAGTCATCATCTAGTTAAATCTCTCATACTATAGTAAAACTCCACGGTTGAGTGAATGCTCGATTATACACCCGTGCTTATGTAACATTGCTGCGGTTATTGTATTTATTTAAAAAAAGCAATTATAGAACTCGTTCAAATGATGTCTGTGCATTTTCTAATTGTTAAATTTTGTAAATTTGGTCATTGTCTAGTATTAATATCTGCAGCAGGCAAGCGCTGAGGTTGTGAAATGTTGAGGTAAATCGTGAAATGGCACACAACAGAAATACAACAAGAACCATATCTGTTTAAAATGTAAGCATACCTCTTATATTTCACTACAGCTAATTAACTAGGCGTGGTCATTCATTATAATTATTCAATTTATATTATAATTCAGGTAAATAAGGTATGTGAACTGCAGTTTGCACTAACAGCATCCGTTGGAAATCAGTTTTCACAATCAGACGAGTTCCTTCATGGTTGAGAAGACATCTCATATACACTATCAACACTTCCTTTAAACTTATTTATCAAGTCAATTTAATAATAAGTATTAAAATTTACTACTAGGACATATTTATTGTTATTAAATATTATTTGAATTTAATAAAATTAATCAATTTGTTTGTAAATGTAAATAATACGATTAAGTAAAATATTTTAATAATTAATAATCATTATCTATGTAAGGAAATTAAAAAAATAAACACATTAAAATGCATTATAATGAGTTTTTTAAAAATGCTATTATTTACTTAGATCCTTATATAGAGCATTCAACATTCATTGTTTTTAACCTCAAGTCTTCTGGAGATTATCTTCTTCGTAGTTATACTAGTATATATAAAAAAGTCAATATTTGACTATCACTGGTTTTTGTTCAAATATAAATGACGTTCTCTCACGTCACGATTCTCTGCTTTGTTTTGTATTCCGCCAAATACATAAAGAATATTAGAACAGTTAAAAGTGTTCATTAATTTTCTTGTTTTGTAGATTTATTTAAATTTTATTATAGTTTAAATAACGATTGGAGTGGTGAGTTTGTCGCGGATAACTTCTGTCAGATTTGTATGTGTCTCCATAGAATAATATGTATGTAAAGGTGGCTAATCGTCCGGATAACGAATACAGTATCGCAAGTATGCACTTAATTACTTAACCACCGCTTCCTACCATCTAGAAAGTTAACATTTGTGGGCGTTTTGTGAGCATATTGCGTGTACTTCTTTTACTACGTGATACGCATGTGACGGTATAAACGGTTCGCCCTATATTTCTATACAAACATCGCTCACAGCAATAATTCTACTTACGATACGGATAGATGTGCCGTATTTGTGCATTTAAAGTACCATGGCACAAATGGAGTTTTCATTAAAAAGTAATATTAGTATTTAGTAATATTTCACATCAATCATTTTAAGTAATAATTACGAAATAAACGTGATTAGGTATATCGATAATAGTTTTCAACGGTAATCCTTCAATCATTAATCAATCGTATGGACGTATGCAATTGATAATTTAAACACGTACTAGTGGCTAATGAACATTTTCACGGTCGGTGCATTCAAAAGCACTCAAAATCAATTTGTAACATATTTGATGAACTGTCCAGAGTAAATGACTGACCAGCAGCCGTAGCTGGAATTTAATATAAGGTACTAATTAAAGTGCTGTCGAATAAGTTTTTAATATTTTGATGGTGTATATTCGAAAATGTGGCCTTTGAAGCTTCGCCGCTCTACACTATTATGACAGTTAGGCTTTCACTTGCATAAGGTGTGTTTAAATCGATTTTCACCGGCAATATTCACACTTTTTATTTTATTTTTATGAAAACGTAATTAATCGACTTGAAAGTGAAGCGGACAAAAATATTATTGGGCGTGTTAAATTTGGGTACCCAATTTAAAATGTGGGCATTATACACAATGCATAATACCACTGATATAACGAGAGGCCTGTTTATTTATAAAAAAAATGTTATAAATAGCGACATAAAATAAGCTCTATTTTTCCCCTGGGCAAAAAATAAAATCATAATGAAATGATAAAATTCAACAAAATATTTTAAATAGAAAATAAATTGTTCTTAAGTGTTTTTATTTAGTTTTCTTAACATTCAGTAAAATCATAGTTACAACGTTATTCGAGCCAAGCAATATTTTTTTTTAATTCCATGTTGAATCATCGTAAGGTATTGATTTATTCTGTAATGTTAAGAAGATTTTAATGTTTTCCCCAAATAAATTATATTTTAATAGTCATAAAAAGTATTTACCTACTTGGTTTTTTTAGATTGTGTTTAATATATATAACACTCTTTACTTAGTTGGGAGTATAATTTTACTATACTGCCAAGGTACTGAAGGTATACTGCCAAAATGCACTAAGTCATATTTCATAGTTTTGAGATAATGGCAAATTAGTAAAAAAAAGTCACAGTCTTAACACAACTATAAATTTATGGTATATATTTGAATAATTGACAATGTGGTATAAGTCAATGACTTCTTTTAACTTTCCAAATATAACACAATTTAAAAAAATCCTCTATTTTAACTACCAGAACTAACTAACTAACAGAAACTAAAAATGTAAATTTGATTTAGTTATTTTTTTCTCCCGATATATTGATGAAACGACTAAGTGCGTAATAAAAAACTTACAAATGTATCCCTAACTCAAAATCGTGAAAATATGACTTCATTATAGCAGTATACCCTCGATATACGAAATAATATTAAGTTTATTGTATGCTTATAATAAAACACGATTATTCAATAAGTCACAAGTAGTTGTAGTTTTGAAATGTATGAAGTCGGAAGCGTATCATAAAGAAGCTCACTAGACCTTGGACTATATTTTGGTATACAAAGCACCGTGGATGATTGAACTTATTCCTTCTAGGTTAGAAGTTAGAATGAGGCATGTAATGTTGATTCTTGTAATGTCAAGAAATCGTGTCAAGCAATTACATCTAATGTCAGAGTTTCGACCAAACATGCTTGACATTACAACTGTCCGCTTTGAAATATAACTATTGTTACAACTGTATTTCTATTGAAAACGGCATATCCACAATGGGGCCTAAATAAACATACATATAAATAACTTTTGGTTTCTTAATCAACACAAGCGCTCTAGTGTTTACCACATTGATGGTCACTAAAAGCTATTTACTTACACTTGAAAGCGTTTTTTTATATTTAATGTTACATATGAAAGAAACTTTCGGAAAGCCTGCACGTGCACCTTTACAATGGGTCGAAGGTACATTAAGTGATTTTTGAGTGACCTCAGCTGACATTGTGCCTCAGAGAAAGCATACGCATTATCTCTAAAATATTCAATAAATAAATTAAATATCCATTAATACCTATATATTAAACTACTTATTGATAATGCGATGTTTATAAAATTTTAACACTCTAGTACGTACATAATGTGAAGTGACATTTAAAACGATCATTGAAAACCTAAATAATTTAATTGTTCTTTCATACATCAAATTATATATTCATCTACATACATACAAGAAACGTAACTACGTAAAAATAAGATACATAGATCTACCCCTAAAAGGTGAGTGATCTTTTTAATGGTAAATATACATTTTTTTGTAATTTTTCAAAAATATCCGCTATGTATTAAACAACTTCATTAATTTTGTAAAATAGTCATAATTCTCAAAATTGAGTAATCTGAAGAAAACTGACTATTATGAATATATTAAAATTTATGATATTAATCTTTTCTGTGGTTCTTTTTTCTTGTTTTAAATTTTAATTATAAAGGGTGAGAAATATAAGGGGCGTTCCTTAATCGCAAATCATGTGTAATTTTAGTTGAATAACGGATTATAAAATTCACAAGGTACCTAATCGTTGTTTGTTTCGCCATAGCTACTTTATTCAGTTAAATATATCATTAGAAGCATGTAATCTATTTTGTGCGTATATTCTTAAACATCTTATATTTAACGACATATCCGCATACACCTGGAATACAAAGTGTTGTCAATCATTCTACGTCCGGTGGTTCAAGTCATTAGGTGAAATTCGAATACATATGTTGAAAGCAGAGGTCAAGGCTTCATGGAATGAATCTTAAAAAGCTAATAAACACACTTCAATTCCCTTTTAACGTACTCGATAATCGCTCATACTGACACTCGCTTTAGTAACATTGAATCATTATAAATGAATACGTTCAATCATTCAATGTGATGTAATAGAAAATTTACACATCGTATTAATCTACTTCTAAATCAATAATGTTCCATCATCTTTAAGAAAAGGGCCAAAATCCAAAGTGCAATTTTCCCATAAATGACTCAACATAATGGAGGATAGGCTTAAATTATATATTGAGGATATAACTTAAAAACTATTTAATCGATTAGAATGTTAGTATAGATTTATAAATTTATTTACCAAGCAATATATTTACAAAAAGTAATGACCGGTTTAAAACATACAACTAACCCGTAAATTACCTCGAGTTAAAATGAAGCCCATAAAGTAATACATATGAATGTAAAAAAATCACTGTATAAATACATTAATAAAACAAAAAAATATTAAGTGTTTAGAATTATTGACTCATTTTAATAATGCAATATGATATTTGTAAACATAAATATATATATATATATATATATATATATATATATATATATATATATATATAATATATATATAATATATATATATATATATATATATATATATATATACACATAAAAAAAATAAAAAACTCTTCATCGATGGACCAATCCCTTCAATTTTTTATGATAGTTCAATAATTATTTGATAGGTATCTATTGAAGCGACTAATGGATGAAATTAAACGAACGGGCATCAATCACCTGTTTGTGTTGATTTCATTCAAAGTGCGATTAACACGATTCTGAGAAGATATTTTCTCCAATATTCTTCTCATTTTCCACGACCAAGATACGCTTTTCTTATCCAATAAAATATCTTTGAAAGTGGATTCCTTACTTTATGAATTCTCTTTCACTAAACTCACCTTTGTATTAAAACGGGTCAATCTGCTTAAATACAAGATTATTTGTCGTCGTTTTGACCTCAAACTTTATATATTTATTATAAATTCAATTATTTTATAGTTTACAAGCCATTTTTGATGATTGAATCGATGATAAACTATAAAAAACAGTCTTTGGAATTAATTCACGTAGTAAATCAATCATTGTCAGAGTGGCTTAAGGTCATTGCTCTGTCACGTTTCTTCAGCTTCTTTTAAATTTAAATGAATTAATATTTAATGTAAATCCACGTATTAATATTTTTTATGTCATCAAAAACTTTAAAGCACTAAGACCTGAAGAAGTTTTGAAGAGAAAGCAGGTGTTAAGTTAAATTGTAAAACAGGTGGAGAATAAGTCATCTGTAAAATGCATTTATAAATCGGAACGCTTCTTCCCTTGTTAACTGAAGCGTTTCTGCAATTTAATGCAACGGAAAGAAAGAATCTGCATAATTATGTTATAACTGTGCCCAACTTTGAATTGTTCACAATATTGTCCGTAGGAGAGTACAATTTGAACTGTACAATGTTTCACGTAGACAATTAATCGAATAAATTGTATTTTCTGTTGTCATAGAGTAAAAGTGTTATTTTATTCGAGTGGCGTTGCAGTATTGATGACCGGACCCATTCAGTGGTAGCGATATTTGTTCAAACACACGTTTCAGCCTGAAATCTCCACGTGGGCTCCATTTTGATCGAAACCTTATTTCAAGTCAGAATCCCCTATTCTCTCTGTGTTTGCTTTGGATGACTCGATTGGAGGACTGCTTGAATAATTCATATACCCACAGGAAGTCACTTCCGAAGGATCCAAGCTTTCTTTTTTTGTAACCTTACTATGGCTTGTTAAGTTTGCAATTAGACATTGCAAGTAGTGCTTGCATTTTTAGATTAAGTCTCCAAAAAAACAAACAGTTTTTGACATTTTATAAGCATTTATTTCATAATCAGTGTATAATTTTATATTTTGTGGATTTTTTCACCATATCAATTTTTTTCATTAAATAAATTAAATACTAACATAGAAACTTAAAATAAATAAATAAAATGATAACATAAATTAAATGATAACATAGAAAAAAAGCGGCTCAAAAAAAAAATTACTACAATATCAAAAACATCTTTTTAAAGATTATTGGGAGTTTTAAGCACATTTAACTTACTTAATATTTTTTTCCGACTTTTGTATTTGATTAATTTTTTATTTAAATACTGATATACCAACACAAAATATTAGTACACCCGAATAAATACTCGAATTTTATCCATTCGTGCCCAGTGGGAATACTTATTCTCACTAATGTTTTGCCCCAATACTGCACAGGAAATTACTTTTCCCGATATTTTTTACTACTGCTATCTAGTATCAAGTATTGGCTAATCGTTAAAACAGGAATCTGTTTTACCAGTCACACTTTGACTTCACAGTTAATTATCAAAAGTAAGTTATTGTTGTAGTCGTGTAAAAGTGGGTGAAATTAGTGTTTTTTTTTTGACAAAATTTTTCATTGTTTATCTCAATGAGAATTTGAACGGTTGATTTTAGTTCCAGAGACATTCTTTTACACATTGATATGAAAAAACGTGCTGATAGTGTTTAATTTTGAAAGTATGTCAATAAGTAATTTATAAGGATTTAAAAGAAAAATGTTAAAAATTCAAATATAAATAATTTGGACACGAAAGGGTTAAAAAAGCATAGTATTACATTAGTGATCCACTTGGCTCATTTGAATGTAATGTAATGTAGTTGTTGTATGAGGTATTGTGTCTTTCCTGCGATGAGACCGATTGTCATGGTTGGCTCGCTTTTTAGAACAACAAAACAGCCAACCAGTTTGATAAAACATCGTATTTCTGACAGGTTACCACTGAAAATACTTATATAGCCTTTTCCACCTGTGATAATATCCTTCCTTTGTTCCAAATTAACATGTCCAAACATTGTACACTTACGGCGATGAGTGACGTTGTTCTGTTAGCACAATTTATATCATATAATTGGATCGTTTAGTATCATAACGAAATTATTGCAATATATTATGATATATGAAAATATTATAATAGTTTTGGAAAAAGGGCTGTCTTTTGAATAATATTGTGAACACATTTTCATAGTTTTATACGTTATTGATTACAGACTTGATGCATAGTCAAGTTTAGTACTGGGCTCAACATATTGTGCATGGGACAAATTAATAAATATTATATAATAAGGAATAAAGAATAAGGGATGAGGAATAAGGCGCGTGACTACCAAAGCTGTGGTCATGGGTTCAAATCTCACTAAAGTAAAAAAATATATTTGATCGGTTTTTACGACTGAGAGATCGAGAATAATATCAATAAAATCCCGATCGATCGTCTCTGTCGATCGAAATCGATCGAGGTTTACTGTGATTTCCTGGATTGTAAAATAAATATTGAGGTGATTATTAATATTAAATAGAGCCTCCCTGTTGATAATTTTTTTTGTTGAATTTAATAGTTAAATAGATCAACAATAATTAAAGTAAAATCAAGTAAAAAAAATATTTGATCGGTTATTACGACTGGGATATCGGGAATATATTAAAAAAATCCCGATTGATCATTTTGATCCGGTATTACTTTAATTTCCTGTATTATAAGGTAAATACTGAGTCTACTATAAGCCGGGTAGAGCCGCTCTGTCGGTGACCTGAGTAACTAGTAATATTGAAGATCAAAATTTGTAAATGCCATCTCAAAAATAATATTTTCAAAGTATTCTCTACGGGTTTACCAGTATAAATAATGATTTTAATCAATGATAATTTAATTTTCAATTTAAGTCAATACAAATCACCAATAATGTAACCCTGAAGGGTCATCATGAACGATGAATAATTGAAAAGCTCGTAGTTGAGTCATAGGTTGGTTGACTTGCACAGCGTATCGCCCGCTATCGATTTATCTCATATGGAAAGCGTGGCAAGTGAAACTCGTATAGCTTTTGCATGACCGTCCATCCATTGTAATGTACGATAAATACGACGAGACAATCATAGACATAATATGCATATATATCGGGATACAATCCCACGTTCCCGTACATTATGCGAAACGAACACGGTGATTGTAGCGATTAACTTAAATACGGTAGTGTTAAGCCAAAGGTCTGCAAGGATCGTGGGTAAACATCGTCTACCTTTCCAGGATCTCACGTACAAGTCCCACGGGTGTAAACACATTTCCGAGGAACAGTAATAAGGGGCTTAAGGCATCGGAGCCTTTTCAGCCTTAAAGCTTTCCTTAAATGCAAATCGACAACCAAACCTTACGTGTGAGGAACCCGGGAAACATTTCACTAATTCTTCGAATCGATATTGCTTTGCCTGTATAGCCTCTCTTGTTTGGTTAAATTTACATATTTTACACGCTGATCTAGAAATACACACACTTTACATAACCTGTTCCCAAAACATACAGTAATAATATTTTGTATATCTCATATCGCCCAAAGTTTATACTGGATATTTTTTTTTGTTGTTACTTGGGTTTAAATTGGTTATTAAACTGCAGTTGAGTTCTATCCTTGACTTAATATAAATACGGATTTTTGTTAACGACTACTTATATTTTTATCATATGTTGTTCAATTTAATGTCCTGTTAAAGTTTTCCCAATAACAAGAATAAAATTTGAGTATCTTTATCTTATATTCGTGTGGATTATTGAATATAATTGCATAATCATAATAAAGATAAAATGTTGGGTGTGATTTATAAAGAATTGTGGTGCCTTACCTATTTTCATAAACATACAACCAAATTTATAATGATTACTTATAAAATAAAAAAATTTGTTGTTTTTGTTGACGTCTGGGTGGAGTTCCATCATTAAAGAAATTTATTTGTTCTAACTTCAACAATATTTATTTATATTGTATTATATTACAAATATTGTAGAAGTACTGTATTGCACCAATAATAATTAAATTGTCTCATTTATTGTTGTGACCATGTATAAAGTCTAGCTTTATATGAAAAGGAACAAGGTATGAGATTTTCCCAAGTTTATTCCACCGTAGATTTCACAATGTGCAAGTTTGTTTTGTTGGTGATTTATTGTAAAATGAATCCGCTTTCCGTTTGACGAATGGCATTCATTTTGCATGAGGCCGACATTGACACTCGACTCGTTGATCTTTGCAAAACTGAGCATTCATCTTTGAATCAACTTACTACGAGTTTGTATGTCATGGGGGAATAAATAATCGGTAGTTACGAGTTGAAGATGCATGTCCCCAAGTATGTCACGAGAAATCTAAACGCGAAAATAATATAATCGTTGAACTAATAACAATATTTCCTCAACTAAAGCGTCAATTACGGATGATGAACACTGCAAATTTTGCGTATCGAATGATGCTAAACAGCATGGGATAGATTAGTAAGTTATACGGTAATATTTTTGCTATTATACAAAAATCTATTTTTAAAATGACCTCCATTTCAATAAATTTTGGCATTATAAGACAGCAATACGGTCGGGTCATTCAATTCATTGTATAAATATCTATCATTTCCCAAATCACCAAATTCGATCACTAACCAATTTCAGTGAACGTGTAAACATAGCGTGGGATTTTGAGATTATTCATATTAGTGCAACCCGACAACCTTGTGTAATTTTTTGTGTTAAAATATACGAAATTAATCTACATAGAAGGCCGCGATCTGTAAGTGTTTATTAATAAATGCGTTCAAATTTTCAAAACAATTCAATTATCTTGTCGATTAATTAATTCTAGGATATAGGAATTACCCATTATTTTACGTACCTAATTATCAATTCAATATATAATGATATGGATTGTAACGGATTTTAAAAGAAGCATTGGTAAATAATTAAAAAAATCATAATTTTAATTATTTATAATCAAATTATTATTTGTCCGATATGCATTGAAACGTTAGATTGGTTAATTATTGACGTATAGCAGTTAATACACAGTTCGAAGCTCGGGTTACTTTAAACAATGCTTAATTTAGCATTGTATTGATTTATATTATGAAAACCGATATCGACTACCTTTTAACCGGTCATTGACCTAATAGGAATAGGAAAAATGCAAAAGCGATTCGGTGCGTTCACTTCATTAGATGCGGAAGAAGAGACGTTTTCATTTGTGAATCGGTTAATTTTGCAGACTGGACAAAAGCAACTGGAAAAACGTATTTTTGTCATTTTAATGACACTGCAAAGCCTTTGAATTTACCGCCATTTTTGTGTTCGTTGGTATTTTTCAACAATGATACGCCTTTTTGCAACGAGTCTTTCAAAAAGTCGACCGCCCGCAAACTCGGTGCAATGAACACCTGATGACTTTATAATTAATTCAAAATGGCTTTTTCAGATTATAGAAAAAAAATCTTTTATTGGAAATTTCTTTATAATGATATTATTTATGCCACGGTCAGTATATTATTATTATACACAATTAGTATATAATGCAATCTTAATAATAGTTTTTATTAATATTCACCGATATTAAAAGTATTTATTTTAATCATTGTTTCTACATATTACTTTAAAAAATGTAAAAAAAGCCATCATTGATTTAATTAAAAAATATCTATGTTTAAAAATTACTACGTTTATATTTAATGTAAAATTATAATATTATTTAGGGTTTCAGTTACACAATATGACCGATTAAAAATATGTATAAACCTATCAATGAGTAGATTTTCCAGCTACGTTTTATTTAGTTTTGAAATAAACTAAGAATATTTTTTATTAACTTAATTATGCTTGGTAATTCAAAATATATATACAGTTTTTCATAGTTAATTTTTTCTCCTATATTTTGTAGAATAGAACAATTCGCTATTGAGATACACTCCAGTTATTACGACCAGCTAACATACTATTACGACAATAGCCTTATACGAAATCAAGACGGACGTCTACTTCCTTGAAAAAATGCTAACAATGAGGATTTTGTAGAATTTTCTTTTAAAATATATTAAGTAACAAAGAGCTCATTAATGGTATTTCTTCGCTTCAAATAGAGTTTCATAAAACAACATTTCACCACACGAAATTATTTATTTATTTGTGAATAATGTTATATCCAGAATAAAGTTATTGGCCAATATTGTCGCTAAGCGTATACTATTGGACAAAGGAGTTCAATTTAAGACCCAAGACAGGATATTTCGCAATGCATAAGAAGACGGATGGACTTGCATTATCTGAATAAGCGAGTGTGTAAGGATCATTATGAGATGTTATCTTCAGTATATAAGAGGAGGAGATAGGCCTTTGGCTATGGATATAATCTAGTAAAAACATTGTATTTCAACACCTCCGCTTGTGACCATGGTCGCGTGGGAGATATGAAGATGGCGTGATAGAATCTCTAATAAACGGGATAATCTTGACCTTGCATCTCAAATATATCATCCTGAACTATTAAAAACCAATTATAAAATTTATTTCCAAACCAACTAAGTGTATACTACAGGATGGATTATTTAAAAATTACTTAATATTTTAACTGATTATTTTTGAGTATGACAACACCAATATCAATTGTGAAAAAGAGGAGTTGGTAAAATCACGTTGGAAAATATTTAAAAATATATATATTTTTACTGAAAGTACATATAAGAGCCTACGTGATGTGTATTGGCCACAAAGCAGCTGCGTTTTAATCCTGTTAGATGTGTGGAGAGCTCTTATTAAGTATGAGTGTTAGATTCATCATCCAGTCTTGATTGGGACATTGATAAAATAAATGAGTCCAAAAATATGTAATTTACATAAAACATACATGTTATTTAATGTATTAAATTAATATTTCAATGGTGTAAACCGTATTATTTTAAAATATTTAGAAAAACATTTCATTCCGATTTTTTTTCTTTAGTTAAAATACGAATAATATATAATAATATATGCTTTATAGGTATTAATCTCAACGAAATGGTTAACTTTTATATTAATTATTACATATTGTGTTTTTATTTGCTATCAATCGTAATACATACTTAAATGCAAATATTTAAAACTGTATTATCATCACCAAGCATATTTTAGATTAAAACAATAAAAAAATATTAATATTTTTTTATAAAATAATGAAAAGGCGCTTATTGAATGGGATAATAGTCTTTTAAGTAGCAAATTTTAAATTAACATAATGAATCGAAAGGTTTTATATCGTCGACGCGTTTAAGTTTTTTTTTGTTTGTTAAAGCATGAGTCGCTCATTCGTATCAAAGCACTTAAAATCATAGTCAAGCTAAAACCAGTAGGCGAAACCTTTTTGTTCTCATATTAGCCAACATATGAGCGTTTCTTGTGTAACTAGAGTATAATTATGATATTTCAGATAGACATCTTGAATAGTTTGCGAGGCCAACAAACCATGGTCGTGAACGTTCAATCATATATAAAATATAATACGAGTGCCCAAATATTATGCAATATGAGACTGAGAAACAAATAGTCACCTCTGTGATAGGAAGAAGAGTAAAATAAATAATATACTCTTTGTTGTAAAACATATTCACTTTCTCCATGTGTGATGCCAGAATTCATATGCAATTGTGTAATACAAAGTCCCAATAATGTAACCATAATAAATAATGGCAGCATTGTAATTACGATAACTTTATTGCATCACGCGATCATAATTAATTGCATATAATATTTGGGTAGAACTGCAGATTGAGTGATAATAATAAAATACTTGGCTTGAGCATTTTGAAATCGGTGTGGGCGAAAATGAAAGTGTGCAATGAACTGCAATAAGAATTAAACTTTCTAGACTACCGTAATAACGCTGTGGATAACAGAAACTAACCCTACAAAAAATACAATGTTATAATATAAAATATAATGATTGACGATCGTAAAAAACCTTCATGCTCAGTCAGCAATTAGTTTTCTTTAACGACCGAAACTGCTGCTATAATTAGACACAATTTGTTGGAAAAACCGACATAAAATATAAATTCAACCCTGTATTAAATATGTATCAGAAACAAATACAATAATAGAATTTTAAATTTCTACATTAAACTTAGAGCTTTTCAAAACCACGCATTATTTAAAATTACACACATGCACAATATTAAATTGTACAAGCTTGTCGTGTTTTTTGTGTTCACATTTTTTTCAGAACCATGTAACCAAAATGCTTAAAAAGGTTCTGATGGCGTTTATTTACTTGGTTTCAAAGTTACATAAACATAATTTGATATACATATTTTAAATTTTATAATAAAATATGATATGCATATGTGAGTGAGTAGTTAATAATACAAATTAAAAATAAAAACCAGGTACACGATACACGGTATTACACGATAGAAAATTACAGCGGCTTTTTTATTTGTAAACATTAATACTTTAAAAGTATATAATGAGGTTTGTCATTTCAAATGTGTAGGTACCTATAAATAATTAACATGCTGGAATTATAATGATTTATATAGAATATTGATATTTTGTTAACTTTATAACAAATGGTTTATAATAATTTTTCTCTATGTAAAAACGGGTATAAAAACCATCATGATTTTTTATACATGATATCAAGCAATGGAGAAAATTTGATAGCTGAACGATTAAAATGACAAATTATCTCATAGACTGAGAGTAAAGAGAGAAACTCGTCGATGGTATCTTTTTGCAATGTTTAATATTATGCCTTTTAGACATCTGTCGGAACTCGTTAGAGATGAAATCAAAATAGATTGATGCAAAATGCAATCCGGATTTTTTCCATACTTACCTTGCGTGTTGTTTAGTTTGACATTTGTCAGAATACTTCAAACACTCTCACGCAAACATAACTTGTATTTATTAAAAAAATAAACAATTTTTATCAAAATAGTCGTTCATTTATAAAATTAAAAAAAAATCAATACGAGGAACGTTTTGAATATCGGAATAAGTCTTGATATTATATGTACAAAAGCATTTTGCGAATTGTGGTTTTGCGTGCGGTCAAACTTCGTATTGTAAAAAAGTTGACTTGTTCTCGTTTTGACTTGTGGGAAGTACAAATGTATGTGAAGTTTTTTTTCTTCCAGAAATGGTGGTGGTTCTATAAATCTATGTGGTTGATATAAAATTTTGATTTGACTGATAGTCTTTTATCCCGCAATACAGTTATCATAATCATCATGTATTTATATTTTTTGAATAATCCTTGAATTATAAATAAAAATAAATATTAAGTCAAAAGCTGTGAAAGTACACATTTGTTTAAGGTATAAAATTATCCCGTACTATAGAAGTAAATAACTATACTATTTTTTTCTTTTATAATAACAGTAATTGGATAAACCTATAATTGCAGCTTCGATAATATTTGGAATACTTAAAAATGTAAAATAATATTAATAGTTATAAGTATGAATTTTAGAAAAATTTATTTTAAACAACAAACAGAATTTTTATCTTAATATTTTAATTATTATTTTTCTCTTTACTCTCAATTTATACTTCTGCTTATTTAACGACCGTAATATAAAAATAAGAATTATGTGTCATGCTTATTCTATTCATACTGAAAATTGAAATATAATTGATTCAATCATAGTATATGACTTGACTTTTTCATATGACATAGATTTTAATTTCATTAATAAGCTCGTTTGGTAGAATTTGTTCTACATGCTACAATATTATTTTTATATTTATTGATATTTACAAGTAGGTAACAGTGTTAAAGTATATGTTTATTGGAAAGGTTTGCTTTATTTTTTAATCATCTATTTTATTATTTATAATATAACTAATGAGCTGGAAGTTTGATATTTTATACAGCGTTGATATTGTTTAATTTATTGAATTTCCATCACTTTCATAATCGATTTCCAAGGTCAGATTTCACCACCACTTAAGTTTATGAGTTGAGATGTTGACGATTTATTCGGTTGTAATTATTCAATTGTCGATGTATTAATTTGGTTCCCCGTCGTCAATGGAGAATAAATAGTAAACCTGTTTTGTGAGTGTGTTTCTTCGTATCTGGTGAAATGCTTCTAAAATTACTACCGCAGCCTAAGGCACTCCATACACTTGCACTTGACCTCGTATATATTCTTCATACACACGTGGTCACCTCATACAACCTTTGAAAAGCAGGCAATAAACCGCAAAAATTAGAAATTAATAAATCGTTGTTGATTTTACACCCACCACATCATTTAGAAAAGGTAATTAATTGTGATTGTTACATTCTATCACATAAAAATGAATCCCACGTACAGATAACGTGGATGGAATAATACGTTTAGTATGCCTACGCACTTTCACGCCATTATTATTTTACAATCTTATTATTCCCTAAAATGTATTGTATTTAAAAATCCCCCTTCATGTATTTATGCACTACTAATCAAGCGACTATTCTTAAAGATTGTCGACCTGTTTAATTTCACAAAGTATATAAAGGGTGGACTAGTGAGAATATTTTAGGGGAATGTAGGATATCAAAATAATATTAAAAGTAATATTATTTTACTCTTATTGTAATACAGTTTTAGAGTAGTTGCACTATTTTGGAATTTATATAAATAGAATGAAATATTTAATATTATCAGTGCTATCATAAAAATGGGTTTGCAACTTGCAATTAACAGATAATCCAAAGTGTGAAGTAAGTTTTAATTTTAATAGAAAATTAAAGCTTAAAACTCCCACTGAGTCAATCAGGTAAATGAAGTCTATATTAAATTTTTGACTTAAATAATAAATAAGTGTTGATTTTCCATTTGTTATCAATAAATGCGGCGATTACTTATATCGGTAATTTCTTCTTATTTCATTTGAATAATTACATTTTTGGCTTTTGTAGAGTTGTTTTTTATTACTGTAAATAATATGGTTTGAAGATGATCGATTTCGAATCGATAAACTTAATGAGACATTGACCATAATAGAGAGCACTGGTGTTTCATTAAGTGTTTTTTTGACCGTGGCAATGTGACGATTGGTGGACCGAAATTAAATTATTACTAAGTACTTTAGTGACGGGTTTTAGAAAACGAAATCGGGAGGCAAAAAAGAAGCCCCATGAGCATATGTATGGGTATTGGAAATGTACGTGTTTGTATGGTAAGAGTTTTCACTGAGTGAGAGTGATCCACGAGAAAGCAAATGGAGTGTGACCAACGAACAGGTTTCGGCACCAACTATTATAATATTTATTTATATTTATATGTTACTCTTTTGCCACCAGTGTGTAAATAAACAACAGTGTTCATCATGCATTCCCATGTAATCACACTCTTTAAAGAAAAGACACCATTGGAATGGCCTTGTGTCACAACCGCTCTCATTATAATCGATAATCGTCGAAATCATCGTACACGAGAACAGATGTTTTACAATTGATAAAATTGTAAATTAAAAAAACAACCGAACACAAAAATATCCTAAGGGCCATTCTGGAGTGTTTTTATAGAGGGAATCAGTAAAAAAACTAGACTGCATTTAAATATAAAATATGTATTCTGAAAAAATATTTAATAAAACACATGAAAATAATTGAGGGGCTCAAATTCAAAAACTGCTAATTCCGGTTTTTTTTTAATCCAAGCTACAATAAATCCTTTAAATATTTGACTGTATAAATATAATTTTATGTTATAAAATGATGATTACAAAGAAAATATACATACATTTATATGCTTTAATTCTACTGGTTTAGCTTTTGATTCTGAGCCTCTCAATTATGTGCTTTTATCAAGAACCTTAAATTTCAATTAAAGTTCAAGGATTTGAAGCATGAGCGACTTAAATCAATTGTTTTATATAATTAAATAATAATACTATAACAATTTTTTTTTACGATTACGCTCGAATATTTTTATGCGTTCAGATTACGATACAACAATCCCACCATGTTTAAATATAAAGTATATACCAAAAAGCTAGCTGAATCTTTTATGGTGTATATTACATGCCAATAATTAAATTTTTACAATAATTTTATACAATTAGTCAGAGGAAAACTAGTTAAAGCAGACAACTGGTCGTATTCAATATAATTGTGTTATAAGTAATAAAAGTGGGTTAGTGAGTTGTACTAGAGCTTACTTACAGCTAACAGCTTAGAGTAGTATTAGTGTACACGCACACGCATCGCACGCACACACACTCTCATTACACTATTATGTATAGTGAATACGACCCAATGTATCAGAAGTCTACTGTTATTTGAAGACTTTATTGATTTAGTTATTTTTTATGTATATTTGCCCCGAGGGGCTTTTTAATAAGTTTTAAACAACATTTGGTTTTTAAACAAAACTATGTGTTAATTCATTGTCTTTCAGTGATCTTAACTATTACTAGTTACACGGGTCACCGACAGAGCGGCTCTGTCCGATAATCGTCTCAGTATTTACCTTACAATTCAGGAAATCAGAAAATACCTGGTTCAAGACGATCGATCGGGATTTTATAAATATTATTCCCGACCTCCTAGTCATTAAAACCGATCAAACCATTATTTTTTACCTTGAGTGGGATTTCAACCCATGGCCACAGTATTTGTAGCCACGCGCCTTCTCTACTGAGCTATTACGCCGGTATTATTATTTATGAAACTATCT